>JAOVVB010025026.1:0-15900 GCA_028570985.1 Heterobranchus longifilis | reverse complement strand
CAAACCAAATCAAGGAAACAGCATCATTAAATGTCAAAACAGGCAGAAATCGCCAAATATTGTTTTTTTGTCCATGGCCTAAACTCCCATTTAAAAGATTATGTTGCTATGTGTAAATCTGTCTATTATTAAGAACAGGAAGAAATGGTCAAATATTGGTGTCTGTGAGATAATTCCACTAAATTTCAAAATAAAAGTGTTTATAAAAACAATGCAAAAAAAAAAGTATATTTTTAAAAATTCACCGCAGCCAAACGGGCCACAGTTGGCCCACAGGCCGTAGTTTGGCCACCCCAGCTTTAACTCAATAAGTCCCAATGTGGAAATAATGTTACCTAGAGACAGCAGCTCATCGTCAAGGAGAGAGAGTGAAGTGGAGGCCTTGTCGAGGGCGGGGTGACTCGGGCTGCTGCTCTGACTGCCGTGGGAGCCGGCCAGGCGTTTGGGAGGAGGAGGCAGGACGGGGATGGAGGAACCCGCGGGATTGGTGGAGACGAGATTTGAGGGGTGGAAGAGAGGGGCGGGAGGCTGAGGAGGCTGAGGAGGGCTCGGAGTGTCGAGGCCGGCGAGGTCGATCAGCGTGTCCGTGGTCTCTGTGGAGGATTGATTGCAGCAGCATGCATAAAGTATTCACGGTTTCATGTAAATGTTTTTTTGTACGTGCATAATTCTAAAAGGTCTCTCACCGCTCTCACCGTGACCAGCCGTAGATGGAGGCTCCTCGCTGTCACCGTTGATGGGCTGCCCCTCAACGATCTTCTTGTAGGAGTTGATGACCCTGGAGAGGTCATCGCTGGCCTGCAGGATGTCACCTGAGGAGCCAGAGGTTACACATTATACACAACAAAATGTGTGATGAAGACATCAGGAAAATACCAAACAAGCAAACCTAAACTGGTGTCGTTGTCCTCCGTCTCAGTGGCCATTTTGAAAGCAGCACGTCTCAGTTTGTCACAGCGCTCGTAGAGTTCCTGGGAGGAAACACAAAGGAGTTGCCGTACAGTTTAAACGCAGCTGGTGTGTATTGGTGTTGTTGGAATTTCAGGAGTCAGTGAAGACAGTTTATTGACTTAAACATCACAATGCAAACACATAAAATAACTTTACAGCTTAAGGCAAGTTAGAGTTAAGGCTTTTTAAAGAGCCCCTCTCGTGAATACCACGGCTGAGAATCTCTGCCTTTAAACTGCAGCGTGTCAACAACAGTCTCAAAAATCCAGATTCAGACAGACAGGTTTTATGACATCATATGAACCAAGGAACCAGTCGAGTCACTTGTGGCTGGGACATTCTATGGAATGCGGGGCTTGAGGCCAGATCCAGAAATTAATCATAGCAGAGAATTTTTACATACTTTAAAATGTGTCAGGAGCAGATCTTTAAAGCCCAGTTCAGACCAAAGATTCGCAAAGAGACGAAACCGTTTTAGAACGTCGCAGTGAAAAGTTCTCACCTCGACTCACGCCGACTGATGGAGTCGCCAGCAGCTGGTTTTAGAACGTAAGGTATGTCACCTGTATCAACAGCCAATTAGCTCGTAGCAAAATCAGCTGGTCACTTTATTCTCTCACAGCCCGTTAGCGAGTAAAAAGCAGTGAATCAAACGTTATTTTCGCCGTTTCATCACAACTAGAAATAAAACTGTAGCTAGTATTTCACTATCACTATCTGCATTCATATTTTAAAGATGAATGAAGATGATTTAAAGAGAGTCGTTGCTATGGAGATGATACACCGTCTCGTCTAGTCACATTGGTGTGAACTGGCAGGTTTCAGAGCGTTGCAGACCGGCACATCGTGAATCTTTGGTCTAAACTGGGCTTAAGACTTTTTTGATGCCACTTGGAACTAAATTTGAAGGAAAAAAAACATGAACTGACATCAGTTACTTAGGGTTAGGGACAATTTTACCCAAATGTTTGTTGTGATAAAACATGACTTTTCTGGTTCGTTGAAAAACAGAGTCTGGGAACAATGCGCAGTATAGGTCTCTTACTACTCCTGTTCTGTGATGTTAAAAAAAAATACATGTTACCAATTATTTTGAGATTTTACAATGCAATGTCAGAAAAAAAAAAGATTCATAAAATCCTACTTCCCATGTTTTAGCATTTTTGAGAGTTTGGAAAGGTTAATGATTATTAATGATTTTATCAGTTGGTGTGACAATTCTTTCTCGGTGCTCACATAACATATCCAAAACAAAAGATGTGACGATTGATTTTAGGACGCATGCTCCAACCTATGATTCTACAATTATTAAGGGCCAGTCTGTGGACTGTGTAGAAAGTTACAAGTACCTCGGGACAGTCATTGACTCAAAATTCAATAAGAACTGCGAGGCAGTGTGTAAAAAGGCACATCAGCCAGCTCCATTCTTCACGACTGTTCCCACCCTTTACATAGTGAATTCCAGCTCCTTCACTCCGGCCGTCAGTTTATGGCCCCTGAGGGGAGAACAAAACGCTACAGAAATAGTTTTGTACCTGCAGCGATTGCATTTCTGAACAAAACTAGCACGAGGTGATGAACCTCATCCGTAGCACTTTAAGCTCTTGAGGGAGCGGGTGCATATGGGGGTGTTGAAGCACTTGGCTGTATTAGGAATTATATTCTATTTTATTTTTATTTATTTATTTTCTCTGGTGCTCTGGTGCTGTTTGTGGTGTCGTATCGAGGCCTGCCTGGGAGTGTTTGTTTTGATGTCCTGTGAATTTGTATTGCTGTCATGTCCTGTCTTTTTGGATTGTTGTATCCTGTCTGCACAACAAATTTGCCTTCGGGTATCAACCTTGAACCTTAATTTAAGACATTTTAATACCAATTAAGGCCTTATTTTTAAATGCCTTTGAGACTTTTTAAGGCCCCTTTTAAAGGCTCATTTATGCTCAACTTTAGATATGTATATGGATACATATGGAGCCTTCTGTCCGTACTCTGTGTTCATTTTGTCTGTATTTCTGCACGTTCTTCGATTTAACAGAACAGTATCACTGGAAATCGTAGGGGCAGTGTAGCACGAGGCAGTGTAGAGATACGACCATAGAACACGAGGAAGAAATACATTTTTTTTTTAAATGGCAGAACAGAATAGTGATGTATTGTCACTACCCAATCTGTACCGGAAACACAATAAACAAGTCAGCGCATGCGCGGAATACGACCGTTCTGCCCACGGACACACACCTTAATGATGTCCTTGTCTGAGTCCGTGGAGCTGTCTTTGTTGTAGTGGGACAGCATCTCCGTCAGCAGCTTGACGTTGATGTTCACCTCCTCCAGCGTGTGTATACGCTTCGTAACCTTCTGCACTCGAGCCTCATCCTGACAAAAACACGATGTTACTGTGCACTACACATAAAAGAGGTCACGTTATATATGAAAAATAGTATAATTCTATCGCCTTGGCAGAAACTCCGGGCCAAAACTATTTTAGTCCAACGGTTTAATGAGTCTGTTTTAAATATTCTGCAAGCCATGCAGTTCTTACCTCTTTCACCATGTTTTTGATTAATCTGTTGGCTTCCTGGAGGTCCTCTGGATTTTTACTGCGGAGAAGCTCAGCAAGCAGCTAAACACACACACACACACACACACACACACACACACACACACTTAGAACTTTGTTCACTCATCATTCACTAATAATACAAACAACTGATTCTGCTTAACTTTTGGCGATGATGCCCTTCATTTCTTGGGAATATATTTCATCAAGAGCCTAACATTCATTATTTAGAGGAGCTGTATTTTTTTCTTTGCATATTTTCCTGAGTTACTTCATGTTTAACCATTTTGCATCAATTAAAAAAAAAAGCTGCTCTGATGTCCTTAGAGGACAAATATGTCTGCATCAAAAAGAAACTGCCATAAAATGATATATTAACATTATTTTCCACTTTCACAGAGTTAAATCTTTTAACAGGACTTCAGTCCTGATCATAACTATAAAATATTGATTCATTTTCAGAATTTTACCTCTTTAAATGATAATTTGTTTTTACATAATGCCTCTATTGTTTTTTATGAAGAAGAAGAAGAAGAAAAAAACCTCAAAAGATGAATTATTTTCTGTATACTAAATGCTAGGGGATTTTTTTTTTTTCACAGTCTGGGATATGTCAATGATTAGCAACAACATTGATTTTGACTGATCAAATGCTGCAGTGTTCCATAATACAGCACCATAGTGGAAACCAGGAAAACAGCATGAAAATGGCTCAATCTGGTGGAAAATAGTAAAAACTACAAATTTGCCTGATATAATAGAATGCATGATTATATGCTGTAATGTTCATGGGATCAAAAATTTGGTTTTAATGGGTTTTCATTCATTTTTGAGTGTCTGTATCTTGACTACAAAGTTTATTATAGACTTATTATAGGAGCTAAGGTTGAACTCCCAAGCCAAAATGTATCCATATGCATTAAAACAGTCAAAATGATCAAAAGATTAAAAAATAAAAAGCCAAAAACGTCCCTAGTGATGCACAGGGGTTAAACTGCCTGTTTGAATCAGAGCAGTTGTCTCTCACCTTGCCCATGTCCTCGTTGTCAAACACCGGATGTTTCGGTCGTGTCGGAGGAGAGGGAATCAGAGTCCTGTCCAGCGGTAACTCCGGGTCATGTGTCACGAGGCCTGGCGAGGAAGAGTGAGGAAAATAAAGACGTATTTTCACACGCGTTATGTTTATCGTGCCACCTGACTGATCTCTACGCACCCTGTCTCCTCAGCGTCTGGTACGCTTCGCCGATCTTGGTTTCATTTGGAAAAGCCACCGTCCAGCTGTACAGCATCTCCACAATCTTCAGCTTCACCTTCTCAGGCGCGCTGTCACCCATGTACTGGAAACAAGAGTCAGAAGAGGCTGGACGGGTGGACATACAGTCAGCATGTGTTTCATAGAAACCAAATTTGGAGACTGCTTACCTTTGGAGACACAACTTTAATCAGCTCATTCAAAAATCTGTATTTTCCCACTTCATTATGAAACCTTCTCCCGCAGTTCTTCATGCATGCTTCCAATACCTGCACACAAAAATCACTGAGATTAAGGCAAAGTGCTCATGGCACGAGCACTGAACTCTGTCTTATTATTGTAATTTTTGTTCTGTTTTCCTTTTTCTTTCTTCTTATTGTTGTTGTTATTTTATTGTCTGTGTTTGGTTTGGTTTCTTTCCTCCTGTAAACCCAACTCCAGGTGATGTTGTGTGATTTAGTCTAATTTTATCCAATATATACATCTTATCTGAAACTCGACATGTATGCTGCTATAGAGTGATGCTTGTAGTTACTTTAACATCAATTCAGCTTTATTTTTGCAGCGTGGCTTATGGGTGGGAAGTTTGTTGTGAGGAGAAGAAAAAGAGAGACGAAACTTCTGTAACGATCTGTTGATATGCTGTTCTCTAATAAAAAATACATTTTAAAAATTAAAAAAAAGAAGTCGAGTCGAGGAAAAAAAGGTGTTTGTTGATAGGGCTGCAACTAACGATTATTTTCATTGTCGATTAATCTGTTGATTAATTTCTCGATTAATCGATTAGTTGTTTGGTCTATAAAATGTCTCAAAATGGTGAACAGTGTCCCAAAGCCCAGGATGACGTCCTCAAATGTCTTGTTTTGTCCTCAAATTCAGTGTCAGTCATAGAAGAGTAAAGAAACCAGAAACTATTCGCATTTAAGAATTTTGCCTTTTTTCCCTTCAAAAATTACTCAAACCAATTAATCGATTATTAAAATACTTGGCAATTAATTTAATCGGTTAACCTTTGCAGCTCTACTTGCTGATATTTAGGTGAATTATTTCTTACCGTCAGAGCCTGAAGAGCCTCCCATTCTTGTGGTGAGTGGATTTTGTGGACGAGCAGAGTCACAGCTATCTGAGGACTGCAAGAAGAAATTCCAGATGAGAAACTTTTTCTGAATTTATTTTTATTTTTTTGCTTTTAATAAAAAGGCTTGCAAATATTTCACAGACATACCCTTCCAGTTCCTTGTTGATCTGATCACAGAAGCCTATGATGTACTCCCAGTCCTCCTGTCTGTTTGTCGGATGGGTGGCTTTATCTGTTAGAGAAACACATTAGAGCCAGACCGATATATCGCTCAGCCGATATTATCGGCCGACATTGGCCTGTCACAGACATATCGGAATCTATCGGTATTGGCGTATATGTTTTCCGATATGCAGCGATATGAAAACTTTTTTTACAGAACATATAATAAAGAAAACGATGCCTGGGGTGATTTAGAAATTGTGTCATTACGTAGTTCTTTATTTAAATGGTCAGCAATTGACTGCTGAACACACAGTACTATTTAGCTCTTTTTTTCTCTCAGTGTTCATTTCTAGAATTGTTTAACAATGTACAGTAATACATTGTATGTATAATGTATAATAATGTTAAATATTCTGTAATAACGTTATTTGTTTAAGAAAGGAACCTTCTGAGTACCTTTGCTTTGTCATATCGGTGCAGAATCGGTGCACAATCCACATAGAAAAGATCTATTTTCATTCCAGCTCAAAAATTCAATATATCGGCCCTTTCCAGTCTACAATCGGTATCGATCTCAAAAATCCCATATCGGTCGGGCCCGAAAACACATTTATGCTAACTTACAATCACTGGTGTGTTTGAGGAACATCTGAATGTACATCACATCCAACTGTGAATATGGCTCAACATAATGCAGCAATTGTCATCCTTGTAGGGTGTAGTGTTCATTGTATTAGCAGTGCTGCTCATTCACTATTCAGACCAATCTGTTCTCTGTCCAACAGCTGCCTGCAAGTATGAAACTGTGCTGACAGACAACAATCTGTAGAGCTTCTCTGGACAATCACTGCTCACACACACACACTGAGCTGTCAGTGTTTAATAAAGCTCTCCACCCATCCTGCTATGATGCAGACAGCTGACTGACAACCAGGACCCTCTGTTAGCTCCTCTATCCGCGCGCTAACAGCTTCTCTACTAACGGCTTTAACTGCCCTGACACGCGGAGCAATGTATCCAGCTAATTATCCATATTACTTAATTCATAAAATGGGATTAATCACTCACTGAGCCAAGATTCAAGCGACTCCCCTTCCTGGTACGCCATAGCACTAAAAACATCGCGTGATGTCACCAGCAGCGTGTGCGCGAGAGTCCAACATTATTGATCGGAATTATTTTTTGGGAAAAAAAAGAAAAACAACAACAAAACCCCGACAGTATCGACCATTGGAAAAAATGTCACATCGGTATTTAAATTAAAATCCACCGAATGAAAATTTGAATTCCTTTTTTCCCGCAGGCATCTGCAAGAGGTACTAATCTGGGGTCCTAACTAACTGACGCTCACATTTTCAAGATGGCTGCTTCCATCTCGGGATTATTAAAACCTTGGACACCAAGGTAATTATTATTTTCTAAAGACACAAACAATTACCATGTGGTGTTAGCTGTCTGTTTAATATTACTGTACTATGGATGCATTTTTCCTGCAGTTCAGAATGAAAACAATAATGTAAATCACGTGTTTGCATTAGCGAACTAGCTCTGATGTTAAATATCTGTTAACACGAGTGATGTAAAGTAGCAATACACTACTATCTTCATTATTTATCCGCTAATGTCATTAGTGTCGATCTTTTTTAATTAGACAATTAATCATTTACTCTATAAAGCGTCTAAAAATAATGACATATTTCCCATCACACGATAACAGGAGAGAGCAATATCTTCAATAGGGCTGCAATTATTTTCATCATCAATTGATCTGTCGATTATCAATTTAATCTATAAAATGTGTAAAGGAAGATAAGAAAAACTAAAGGGGAAGATAAAGGAAGAAAATCAATGTTCGACTTCCTTATCTGAGTTATGTTCCTATTCTTAGATTCATTTTATGCCTCTTTTATTTACTATAAATATATATTTATTTTATCTTTGTCCATTTGTATTTAATTATGTATTTATTTTGAACATTTTTCCGTTCTCTTTTTAATTCTCTTAAAAAAAATACTGTTCTAATCTCAAAATACAGTCCTATATCCTCTGCTTTAGATTTGTGAATGTGTATGAATATAATATAAATATTTCATATAAATGGAAATGAGCATTGACACAACAATATACTGTATGTGTATAATCTTCTTTGGCTCAATAAAAATATTTGAAATAATCTATAAAATGGTACCAAACAGCAAGTCTTTAAATTTTGTTCAACCAATAAATAGTGCAAAACCTAAAGTTATTCAATTTACAATTAGCCTATAAAAAACTGAGACAGTTAACAGACTCATAATAATAATAATAATAATAATAATAATAATCATTAATCATTTCAGCAGTCCTTCACACACGTGAAATCAAAAACGTATGGAAATTGTATTTGATTGATAATACAATTAAATATCTATAAAACAAAATTTAATCAATTAGGGCTGCAACTTTTCAAATAATGTCCCACTTTTTTTCCAATCAATTAATATATTATTTGATTTCTAAAAATGTCACCTGAAAGAAATTGAATTTACTGATTAAAACAAACAAGAAAACCAGCAAATTTCCAAATTTGACACTTTATGATCACTGCTGAATTGTTGCTCAATAATTTTTTGTAGATCGACTAATCAATTAATCGTTTTAGCTCTCATTCAGAGTGCTGATTTTGATCTCATCCTCTCCTCACAAACATAAACAAGTCACTTGTGAAACTCTGCTCACCCGTGTGTCCTTTGTTTGCAGAGTGCTCCTGGTGAGGTGGAGCAGATACAACCCGTACTATCTGGAGCCAGAGGTCAGGAGGGAGGCCTACAACACGCCGGAGACGGAGCTGAGTGCCGAGGAGAAGGAGCAGCGAGAGCTCAAAGCTCTCCGACCCATCAAGGCAGCAACCAACGGAGTCACCAGCTCTGTCTTCAGCGACCCGGTCCTCAGGTAACAGACATCCCGGCTCTCTGCGGGAGGGCGTCACGTGTTGAAGTCAAAGCTGTGCATCTGAGAGTTCATGTCTTTGTTTTGCAGTAAATTCATCAACATGATGATGACAGATGGAAACAAGGTTTTGGCCAGAGAGATCATGACACAGGTAAGAAAAGTGGAGCTCAAAGAGTCAAAGTCAAACAGTCCGATTACATTTTCAAACTAACCCAAACTTTTTGACTCCTTGACAAAGGCTTGATGCCAAAACGCATCAATTTTTTTTTTTAGGTCAAAAAATGACTATGCCATTTAAATAAAGGCATTTTAATTGATAAGAGAGTGCCTTGGAGTTTTTCTTTTGATTACTTTGATTGAATACTTTATTGTCCCACTGGGGGACATTTGGTTTGCAGCAGAGCACAGATAAACAATGACAGTACACACTACGGCTGTGTATCTATATGGCAATATGTTGGAACTTATGACCATAGAATTTTAATTAAATGTAACTTCTGTGGTTGTGATGTACTCCTTGCTGATACAAATATCAATACAGCAGCAAATGCTGTAAATATTTGAATTCTAAGATTAGAAACAGAATATTAAATTCACTTTTAAGATCTCTGTGGGCCTGAATTTTAAGTGTTTTAAGTTGTGTGATCGCTGTTTTACAGAATAATAAAGAACAGCTGTTGTAAATTCTGTGTAGGTCATTATTCAAAATCAATGTGTACTGCGATACGTATCGTATCGTGTACTCCGTATTGTGACGTTGTAGGCAATACCCAGCCATAGTACACACATAACAGTACAACTATAAGATCTATAAAAAGATGTAAAAGAAAATGTGGATATTAAAAAATAATAGGGTTGGATAAGATAAAGTGCTGCGGTAGAAATACAACCTTAAATAGTCTGAATAGCACAGTCACATTGCCAAAAATACACTCGTGTATACTCAAAGTGGGGTCCGGGGACCCCCAGGGGTCCTTGAGGGGGTTCCAGGGAGTCCCTAGTAAAATGTTGAATAATTTATTTTCACTATAATGCTATCCATAGGTAGCATAATGACAGGCTGTATGACTATTCTGCTCATGTGTTTCATACACGTTCTGTAATAAAACATCTAAAAGTAAAAATCCTATCAGATGGGGGACCCTGGGACAAAATCCTATCAAATGGAGGTCCGTGGTCTAATTTGTGTCAGTTTAGGGGTCCTTGACATGAAAAAGTTTGAGAACCACTGCCCTAATGTTCAGGAAAAATAATTACATTCCACAAAGTTGCACCTGCCGGCAACAGGAAAAATCAGGAAAAATGAATCCAATGTATGTAACTGGAAGTTGAATGTCTGAAGGGATACAGGACTGTAAAAAGTTTTGGAAACACTTGGTCTAATAATACACACATTACCACAATTTCTCTCTTTGCTTCCAGACGCTGGAGAGCATAAAGAGGAAACAGGTGGAGAAATACCACAAAGCTCCAGCAGGGAAGAAGGAAGAGATCGAGTGTAACCCGTACACCATTTTTCACCAGGCTCTGGAGAACTGTAAGCCTGTCGTCGGGCTGGCCAGCATACAGAAGGGCGGAAAGTACTACCAGGTGAGTGAGAGCTCTTCAGAAACACTTGTTGATCGTGTGCCGACAAAGAATAAACATAAATAAATTCTATTCCGTTTGGGTCTAGGTGCCCATCCCTCTTACGGACAACCGACGTCGTTTCCTGGCCATGAAGTGGATGATCACAGAGTGCCGGGACAACAAACACCGACGCACGCACATGTACGAAAAACTGTCCCAGGAACTGCTGGCGGCGTCTGTGAAGGAAGGCAACGTTATCAAGAAGAAGTTTGAGCTGCACAAGATGGCCGAAGCCAACAGAGCCTACGCTCACTACCGCTGGTGGTAGAAGGAAACTGAAATTTAAAAAAAAAAAGACTTGGACAGACGTGTGGAAGACTCAGTGACACATTTTGTTGTTCTTCTGTGTGAACACCATGGAAGGACTACGCTGTAAAAAGTGCTGTAGGACAACAGAGAAATATAAAGGGTCAGTTTTTGTATCGAGAAATTGCATCACGCTCAGCTGCATCGTTAATAAAAACACACAATTAAGGAAAAACTTCCAAGATTTATTAGAACAAATAAATTTGCATTAAATGTACAACCCAACCATAAAAAAATGGAATTGAGTAATGTAAAAATGTTGCAACAGTGTAATAAAATATATAAACAGATAGTACTACTGTGCCCTGTCATTAAAGGGACCATTACTGTCTTAGTTAATTTAACTCTTTAGGATCAGTTTAATGTGCCATTAAACTGATTTTTGCCTCAGTTTGTTTTTTGGTCTGAAGGTGGTGAAAAATACCAAAGCTTATATAATGGAAATCTTCAAACAACTAGAAAAAAAAATGATTTGGGGGAAATATAATACATTTCCTCAATCCTGACCGTGGCTGGTCTTTTAATGAAATTATTTTCTAACACTGAGGATTCTTTCTCTGAATCGGTCAGTTTGATTTGTCTGCCAGTTTTATATTACAGGAATACTTCATCCCCAAAATGGGCATTTGTATATCAGTTACTCACCCGGTGTTACATTGAATTTATGAAGAAATCTTTTTGTCACTGTGTCGCTGTCGCTGCGCTCAAAGTTCAACTTATTTCAACTTTGACCTGGTTGCACTGACCTTTCAAAACGCATCGAATGAGATAACAGCTGACGGCAGCCAGAAGCAACGATGACGTTTAACCTGCGACGTGCTTTGCCTCTGCGCCCCACCTCGCGGTTTTGCTCCGATCGTGTGATAGCGGCTTAAGGCTTTAGTGAAAATGCATGTTTGAGAAGCACTGAGCACGCATTCTACTGCACGAGTTCTGTGAGGGTTTGTAAACAGCCGTTTTGATGTAGTTTCGCTATACAAAGTTTTCTTCACAAATTCAGCGTAACACTGGTGTGAGTAACTGATGTACAAATGATCACTTTGGGGTTGAAATATTCCTTTAAACTTTACATATTTACATATAATTACAGGTACAGCTTTTCAAAGAGATGTAACAAGTTTAACCACGTGATGTGCCTGTCGGAATCCAAGGCACAGCTTTGGTTGTAGACCGTTAAGCCGTCACGGAGTAAAAACAAAAAGGTAACAACAGACTCCAATGTAAAACTGAGCTCAGCTACACACTGTAGTGTAGCTAGTGCTGGTGCTGCTGAAAAACTACTTCTCTACTAGCTTTATACTCCTAACTGATATGTGAAGGGAGGAGAAATACCTCCAGCAGTGGTGGAAAAGTAACTACGCACACTTAATAAACTACTTCACTTACTGAAGTACATTTTTTCGGGAAATATTGTACTTCTTCCACCACTGTCCTCCAGCGACTACAAATTAAGAGCGTAGGCTTTGATGATGCTGTTCTTGTTATATTGGCACGAGTTGTTTGACAAACGAAACTTGTGAATCCAGAAATGTATTGAATATCCCGATTGATTTATCTGTAGAAACTAGGGATGCACCGATCGTGGAATTCTGGGCCGATGCCGATGTTTAAAATAAGAATTTGGCCGATGTTTTTTTTTGTTGTTGTTTATTTTGTTTTTGTTGTTAATTATTCCCGCTAAGCCTTTTGTGCCAGGGAAACAAAGAAATCGTCATTATAAAACAAATAACTTAACTGTTTTAATGTCATTCAGCCCTTTGTTTGAATCTTTGACTGTCTTTGAATGAGCACAAATTCAAAACATACAAAGAAAAAGATGCTCAATTTGAAAAATAACTGCTTCAAAATTCATCTTTAACTGTTTAACGGTTAAATTGCTGCAACACAGCAGATAAATATCGGCCACTGCTATCGGTTAATGTCAACTTATTTGCCGATCTGCCGATAAATCGGTGCATCCCTGGTAGAAACGCAGTTTAAATATGAACTGTAACCAATCACTTGGTCTTTTATTCATAAGTTGATGAGCTGTAACAAAAAAGAAAAGAAGGTCCCTGATTTAAGACAACGTTTCATCTGACAAACTGGCCTCACGTAACGACATGCAACTGAACACCAACAACGGGAATCCTGCAGGACAAACTCCTCTGAACTGCATTTCAAACCTTTTGTAAAATGTCAACTATATGCTAGAAATATGAAACTAAATAATTAAAATATTGATTTTCCAATTCAATTTGGTCACACAACAAGAAAAAGTAAAGCAAAGACCAAATCGACTTGCATCTGACTGGAATGTCTGTTCCAAGTCCTTTGGATTTGGTAAAAAAAAATAAGTTGGACTCTGAAATGTTTTCTCAAAACAGGAATGCCTGCAAGATCAATAAAAACAAAAACATTAAAAAATATCTTCAGCTGTAATCAAACTTTAAAACAAAGTGTACCTGAATGTGGCTAAACCTCGTTAAACTTCAACACCTTGTGAACTATTGCACATTCCACATCCACCGTGCCATTTCTCAGCAATATTATCAAACACAGGGAACAATCCAGCAAAAATCCAAAAAAAAAGTCTTTTTACAGTTCGTGAACCGCCGTAATTCACGACACCTTCCACTGTTTTCTTGCGGCGTCCTTCAAGAATTTGCTGGTTTTATAAATCAGTGGTAACTAAGGTGAGGTATCCGAGGTGCTTGAAGGTTGTGTGACGCACCTGCTCAGCATCCCTGTCCTCGCAAAACAATCCTAGTCAGCGATCTCGCTGTAGTAGTACTTGTGGGCGGTGCTGCTGAGCAGCCAGCCCCCGGCTCTGAACTCCAGGATCTCCAGCAGCAGCAGGCGGGCCATGGAGCTGAGGCCCTCCTGGAGCAGGAAGCCGTCCCGCAGCAGGAAGAACAGCTCGTCCATCCGCCCGCTGTTCACCTTCTCCAGCTGCTCGCCGATACGATGCAGCTGCAGCACCAAACAGTCCACCTGCAGAGGCAAGGCAGGTTTATTTACACCGCACATTTCAGCAACAAGGCAAAGCGTTTTTACATTAAAAGGACATGTTAAAAACAGTCATTTAAACATACAATATGTAATATTCTGCCGCTAGGGGTCTCACAATCAAAATAATAACAAAGGCCAGTTATTGCAGTCAGTTTCTCCCAGTTTGGATTACTTCAGTGTTCATCGTTCAGGAGGTTTTTACCGGGAGCCGGATTATCCACAGAGGTCTCCTCCTTTCCAAAACAAACGGACCCGGTGATTTTAACCGTCAAGAACACTGAAGAAAGCAGTTTCATGTTAAAAACCGTGTTTCTCCAGTGGGGTTCAACGAGGCGGGGTGCTGCCAACATTTGCTCCGTGTGTTTCTCTGATAACTTCAGACTTTCAGGAGGTTTTTACCCAAAGCCGGATTATCCACAGAGATCTCCTCCTCTCCAAAACAAACGGACCCGGTGATTTAAACCGGTAACAACACAGAATAAAGCAGTTTCACGTTAAAAATTGGTGTTTTTCTGACGCAGTTTAGTCGAGTTCAGTGCGTCGGTGCTGCAGGTTGGAGAGCTAGTTAGTTAGCTGCTGCTAACTTTCACTCAGTTTGTTTCTCTGATCATTTCAGATCCAGACGTCTGATGGGAAAAGTCCATCTCCCAGTTAAATATATAGTTTAAAGCCACCAAGATCTAAAATGTATCGTAAAAAATGTGGCTTGAAACCAGATAAAAAGTTAATTTCTGACTAATTTTCACGACTCCTTTGCGGACCCTGACACCTGCGCAAAGGGAATGTGATGATGCAATTGACAGGCGTTCTGCGCATGCCACCTAAATACATAGATCTCTCTGATAAATAAATAAAACCTAAAAATAAAAAAATTCAAACAATGATTTGGTGGCCTCCCTGCAGTAGCTCTGAGGACCTCCTGGGGGTCGCGGACCCTCTGTTGAAGATCTCTGTTCTAGAGAATATTCTGAAAACAATGTTGTAATACATGTTTTGCATTTATGGTCATTCATATTTATCTTGTAATTTTTGTATCCACTAAGAGTAATATCATCTTAGAAATATAATTTTTTAAGAAAAAGATGATGTTGTTTTGTACACTTGGTATCTATGGTGATTTAGAAATATATATATAAACAAAAGGAGAAATAACTAGACATTATTAGTCCCACCTCCTCCTCATTCAGCAGAGCATCTGGTTGGGCCAGCCTGATCAGACAGTCATACACAGGATGGACCAGAGCCACCATCGGCATGTTGTTCACCTGAATGTCAGCACAAACATTGAGAGCGCTCACAGCAGCAGTTCTTATCAAAGTTAAAAACGTTCATTAAGTTAACTGTGTTAAGCTCTTGACAATAGTTTCCCTCTCATACAAGTGAGACCTGAGCATCACCACAAAAGAGTCGACCTGTGCAAAGCGACAATGGCCATTATCAAAAATGAAACCTGAGTCACTGGGTCACACCTTCCAGGCTCATTTTCCCACCACATATTGACATATTAAACACGCATATTACCACACATCTTACAAACAATATGTTCAAAATGTTGCAGCAACAAGAGATGCATATGTAGTGTTTTACATCTGCTCCGCTGGACACAAGATGCAATCAAAGACATCATACAGTGACAGCTAAAATAAAATACATTCAAACCATTTAACAGATGCATTGCCACAGACTTATTTAACAATGCCGCTCTGTATTCATGATTAAAGGGGAACTTCTGTATTTTTTTCAACCTGGACCCTTTTTTCCATTTTTGTGTGAACATTTGGACCGGGATGACTACTGCCAGCCAAAGAGGAGAAGCCATCCTTTAACAAAGCACATTTTCCTAAAGAAAAATACTGTTCCAAGAGTGGAGAGGTGCAGACACAGAGCGCAGGTAATGCTGTTAAAATTACTGTGTTGACCTGCAATGCATTCTCATAAACCATTCGTATAATATCATACGAATGTATGCACAGCAGTTCGTATAATATCATATGAACATGTGTCCCATTTTAAAAATGTGCCCCTGTCACGTGACAGACG
>JAOVVB010025020.1:0-15900 GCA_028570985.1 Heterobranchus longifilis | reverse complement strand
GCCGAGCGCCTCACGGTTTTTTCACAGGAGCACCCTGACCGTAACCTGACGCCATTGTTTCACAGAACCATCTGAGAAGCCGTCATTAGAAACTGTTTGGAAAAGGACAAGTGCTTCCAGAAAAATACCAGGCAGGTGATTGGACCAACTCTGTCCTATAAAACTTGTGCCGACGCCACTCAGGAGAAGTGCAGAAAAGCCTTCAGTGCAGCTCTCTGCTCTTCTTTCAATGAAGAAATATTCTCCAGTTCTGATATAAATGCGGTATCGCAGCATCTACACAGAGCTGCCATTGTTGTTTTGAATGAACTGTCATGCAGCTCACACACCTAAACCATGCCCGTACCTGCCGGTAGCGCCTCACAGGACACCGATTGGTCCAGTCAGATTCTGACCGGACCTAAACACGTTACTTGGAGCCTGACAAGATGGATTTGAGCGATCGCGTGAATTTGTGATATCGTGGAAATCCAGCCTGAATGCATCCACCCTGAACGCATGGCGTTGAAAAAAAATTAACCTCAGGCCTAGTCCACAGTACACGGGTATTTTTGAAAACGGGTCCCCTCCCTACTCGTTTAAAAAAATAATCGCGTACACAGAGCATGGATATAGAAAATCTTTCAGTTCACATGTGAATGCAAAAAAATTGAAGTGCTGTAAATGCATTGAGGGATGTTATGGTTCAGTGAAACCGTGCCTCTACTTTGTGACAGGTAACTGTCACAAAGTAGACAGTACCTTACCTGCCTTATTATTTTCCAAACCACTTGTCTTGACAATCCAAAGGCGTAATCTCCCCTCGTCTGCTTTATAGTACCGTGTGCATAAACACTGACAGGTGATCAGCTGTCTGCTTTATAGTACCGTGTGCACAAACACTGACAGGTGATCAGCTGTCTGCTTTATAGTACCGTGTGCACAAATACTGCTGGTGGGGAGGGATGAATTAAAAGCAGAGGCCTCCGTAGCACAAGCTCAAAAGTCTGGTTTTGCTGTCCACACCATAGAAAACAGAGATATTAAAAATCTCTACCTTGGGTGGAGTTTTCCAAATGGTCTGTTTACTGTGTCCTTAGCGTGTGGATGGGAGGCCAAAAGCTATGTTTTAAAAATACCCGTGTACGTGTGGACTAGGCATCAGAGCGGAAAAGTGCCGGACATCATGAAGCATTTCTTCCCGTTGTCCAATCATTGAAACAGAAATACATTTCTTATGCACATGCCCCAAATACAGACATTAGATAATATTTCCAAAAATGTGTATGGCATGGCTAGCAGCTAAATATGTCTTCTCCTGCCATATGAGGCAAAATTGAGAGACACCCTCCCTACTTTACTTTCATTATGAGATGCATTTATTCTTTCTCATTTCCTTTTTTTGTTTTTGTTTTTTTGTTTTCTATGATTTGGCAACACAGATGTATTGATTTTCTCATGCCAATAAAGTAAATTGATATTGACAATTGAAAAATGGACAGAAATTCTCCTTTTTTGGTAGTGATATAGCTAAAAAAAACCCCGACATTTTTATTAAATTTGTATGCATTTGTTTAGTTTTTCTAAAAGGATAAAGTCTTTATTTAGTTTCAGTTTACTAAAACTATATCTTTGACTGCTTATTTTCAGTTTTAATGTACTAGATAACCCAGATGCTGGAACACTTGAATAGAATTGCTAATGTTTTTAGTAACACAGAGCTTTTCCTACTATGACAAGTCAAATGTCTGCTGTGAGAAAGTACAATATTTCATCACGTTATGAATAGAATTAACACATCTAACCTTTAATTGCCGGTTCTCATCAGTCAGCTTGTTTATCTCAGCTTGCTGCTTCTTGCACTTCTCCATCATTCTCTTAATCTCTTCATCCGGCGAGGTAGCGACAGGCACCGCGGCTGCTGCTGAGTCGGCCCTCGCAGAGTTCATCACCGGGGCTGCTTTGGTCGCCTCCACGTCATTCTGCCCAACAAGCAGAGGGAGAGAAGCGCTGCAGTGAAATCCAGCATGCCCTGAGCTAGTAGGGAGGTTAGCCTCTAGACAGGAGCCCGTGCCAAAGAAAGGCAGCCTTGTCCGAGGCCCAGCTCTCACAGAGCCAGATCAAAGAAACCAGAGAGGAAGTACGTCCCTCCAGAAGTCACGTTTGATGTGGCTTTGTTTTGTGGCACAGACAACATGACGGCATGGGTAAATGATGGGCTTTGTAATGGAAATACAACAACTGTACTGTAGATGACAATCAATACACAGACAGGATATGATGTTATTATCCCTCATGCCACAATCCAAGGCAAACGTTTATATAGAAGCCCATCAAGGCCCAGGGCATGTTTGGATCAGATCTCAGTGTGATCTCACAGAAATACGTGAAATGACCACGACTGAATTAAACACTGGATTACATGGTGGGGTCACATACTGTGTTAAAATGACGTGGTGGGAATAATGTCAATGGAAAGTCTATTAGGATCCTTTGCCGTGGTGGACACAAATTCCCAGGTTCAACCAAGATGATGATGTATAAAGAGCATCCAGAGTAGAGGGGGACGTGGGTGGATTTTCACTCGTCCTGTCCCGATCCCATGACAGAGTAAAAAAAAATTCCGGTTCCATCTCACATCCCGTTTCAGCATTGTGTTAAAAATCATTTGCATGAGTATTGAAAAGACTCCTCCCGCGGGAAGTAATTTTCATATCCTGTAAGTGTCCAGTCGTACTGTAAGTTACGTAAGGTATTTAATCCAAACCATGATGTTTTTTTTCTAAACCTACTGATGTGCTTTCTGTGCCTAAACCTAACAAAAGAAACATGTAGATGTTTTTTAGATGTACCAACGTGTTTTTGGTTAACGAAAGTCACGGAAATGTATATGTTTTTATTTCTAAACCTACCAACATTCTTTTTGTGCCTAAACAAAACTACGGAAATGTCAATGTTTTTTGTCGTGTTGGCAACACATACTTTTAACAGTGGTGGCACCATGTAACACATATGTGACTCCACCATGTAATTCGGTGTTAAGAGGTTGTGGTCATTTCACGCATTTCTGTGAAATCAGATTGATCAAATTAAACTAAATAAGTGTAGCAAATATCAGGATGCATAAACAAAACAAAAAAGAAATACTGTGTGTCTGAATGACTCACGGCAGTCACGTGACGCATCATTTGCGAAAACCCAGTCTCGCCGGCCACTGCATGGATTTTGATGTTTGTCTATCGTGGTAACCGGTATGATACTACGGGTGCTTGGAGTGGCCAAAAAGCACAAAGAAAGAACCATATTTCAGCAATAATTTCTTAGATTTAAAGTAAAGTAAAATCAACACTATATTGCACATTATATGTGCTGTTCTTTTTTTAATTTAAAAAAGGGAACTACAAAGTTAAAATATAATCAAATAATCATCTTTAACCTGCCATAAAAACCTTTCCTCCATAGTTTAGCTGATATTTCCAAAATATTCCCGTTCATGATGATCCTGACTTTGACCAAACAAAGATTCATATGATTTTACTCAACAGTTTTTGAGAAATTTAAAGGGAAAATTAACTTTATGACAGGTGAAAGATGATTATATTTTAATTTGGAGCTCCCTTTTTCAAAAGAAAAAAAAAAACAGTACAGTAGAATACCTTAAAATTTTATTAACTAATTAAATGTATTAACCTCATTTTTTACCACCTCATCTTTCCCCAGACAAATTACTTTTGTGTCTGGACAAGTGAAGGTTTAATTTACTTGGCCAAAGGATAAGTGCCTCAACAAGTTAATGTCGAGCCCTGCTAGATAACTGAGTTTTGGTAGGACCATCATACCATCATAATCTTTTTTTTTTTAAATCTTCTTTTGGAGGAATATAAACATGAGTCAAAGTTTTAGTCTAAAACATGAGCAGTTGTACAAAACCTTTGCCTTATAAAACTGGCAAAATGCTGATTTAAACCCAGAACTATGTGATTGTAAACTACATAAACAAGATTTAAAATCTGATTAGATATTTGATAACAGTGATTGACAGTGTGCAGGATTTTTTTTGTTCTTTGAGAAGTCAAAGAACAAAAAAAATCCTGCATACTGTTGGCTGCACTTCCTGTTGGCTATATTGTTTGTCATTTCCAGTAAATATTTCAATACAAAACATGTTTTCTGTTTAAAAAGTGCAAACGTAGGAAGATAGCCAGTCTCGCCCATCTTTTAAGTGGTCTCCAATCTGATCTGGAGTGCACAGCTGATAGGTATGTGGTTAAAAGAAGTGCAAGACTCAGTGTGGACAGAGTGTACACAATAGTCATACGCTCGCTTGCTGTTAAGACACGGTGTAAGATTTCTTTAGTCAATTAGTCGTTTTTTATGCTTTTTTCATGCTGAATGACTTCTTTCCAAGAAACTTGTCAGCACATCTCTGGTAAACACCAGATTTCTTTTTTTGCAGACAATATCTCCTGACATCACATTTCTTGGAGTGGACCACAGGACGAGAGACTCATCACCACAGCACCACGGAGTCAAAGAAACAACAGATGCACAAAATCAAAGTTGAACTCTTTTTACACATTTTCCAGGAGCGACAAAACATTCAGCTCACAGAATTATTGTAGTGTGGAAGATTGCTCCTAAATATTTTTTTCAAAACTTTTGTGAATAAAATGTTTAAATATCTGTTGATTGCAGTTTTTCTATTATGTCACATTAATGAGTGAAGACATGCTATTGAGTTATCAAGGCAGCAGCAGTTAATTAGCTTTGTGCGTGCAATATTTCTCTTTGCTTACAGCTACAGATTCACGGGCATCATTTGTTATAATATCCAGAGAGCTATTATACTACGAAATTACTTTTTTTTTTTACAGTGGAAAATGGTTGATAAACGTCAATACACGTTTTGATTTATGCCAGCTTAATTTATGCAGTAATTGGTAATAGTAATCCTAATGCAGGAGTTATTCTAAAAGTACATAACTTTAGTAATCTATCCCAGGTACTTCAGTTTGAGAAAGTGAGGTCTGTTGTATCTATTGTAATAACATTGAACGAAATTCAGAAATAAATACTTTATTGATCCCCAGGTGGAAGTTGATCTCATTGTAAAATACAAATATATTCAAACAAAGACATTATAGAAAACATAGAATTAAGAAATGCATATCTAATATATCTACATTTCTATATTGACATAGTTGTCTGGGCGAATACAACAGAAATATGTAGCTATATAGCACCAATTAAAAAATGTTTGCACCTTTCTACTGCATAGAATGTCCCATTTTATGAAAAGACCCTCTTTCCAGCGGTGAAAAACATATTTTTTCTTAGTTAAGGAAAAACATTGATCCTTATTTCAGTTGCTAAGGTCTTTTGTGCAACAGTTTAACTAACTTAACGAATTTCTTAAGTATAACCGTGCATTCACACCTTGCTTAATTTGCGTGAGTTTGGATGCTGGAATCTTTGTTTTGACTTGCCTCATTTGCGCAATTACTCGTGTCGCTCGCTGTGGAAGTTCAGATTTTTCAACTCAAGCAAATGAGCGTCATCGCGCCGCTCCATCATGGCGCATAATTCGCGCCAATCTCACCGCGTCATTCACGTTGCCTGACCGGAACTCGCGTCTAGTTGCACAAATGTATTTATTTTATAAATATATATATATATATGTACAGGACATAAGACCAAGATGAGAAAACTTTAAATACTTAAGTTCACATTTTAAGGAAACCTTAAAACTTACAGGTGTTTTTTCTTTTTTTTATATTTTTGCACCACTTGGCCAGTTTTCCATTAGAACAGCATTTTTTCCCCAAAGTTTTTGCCTCTATGGAAAGCTATAGTATTCTGGAAATTTTCAAAGTTGAGATTTCGACAGAAGTCCATCAGTGACAAAAATCATACTTCAGGTTATGATTGAAATGATGTGGAAATAAGCTGTTTTTAATGTGCGGCAGCACTTCTTACCACTTTATCGTTTTCAGAAGGCAGCTCGAAGACACATCTCAGCTTGGAATCCATGAGATCATCGGGTTTTGCTTCTTTCCACTGAAGGAGATGAACAATGGGCATGTTATTCATCAATTGAAACTGCTGGCAGCTGGATTCACACACTTCAACCTACTTCATACTATTCACATGCAATGCAGCCCTGCATTACATAAAACATGCACAGCTTCTTTTTTTTTTAAACAGTTACAGCCCTCGTCTCATTTTCCTACACAAATTAGCTTTCTGTATTTTTAGAATGACAAACTTCCATAAAGTCAGATCCTGAACTCTGAGACATTTATTTTGTAATTTCATACACTCAACAACAAAGGTGCTTGTAGTATGAAAGTGCTCATAAAGCACAGAAACTTTATTAGATTCCAGGTTTCTTATCAGGACCAGTCAGACCTTTGTTCCTCTACACTTCCTGGATTTTGCTGCTCATTCAAGACAACCCAGTTCATGATCATGACCTCTTGGTATGTGAATGTTTCACTGACTGACGAAGCCTTTGCTGTCCTCTGGTGGACAACTGAGAATTTGTTTGCTGTTTTGCAATAATGGCAGAGACCAGAGAGCTTTGCATGGCAAGTAACTCAGCACAATTGAAGACAAAATTCAGATTTTCTTTTTATGTAAATGGATAGAAATTTGAGTATAAATAGTGGTGGACTACTGATCAAAAATTAATGACGAAGTCCTGTAGAATATTTACAGATGTTAGGAGTGGAAGACATTTGATTCTCAGGCATTATAATGTATGGCTCTTTAATGAACAACAGAAACCCAACAGTAATCCGTTTATCTTAAATGTCAAAACAATGACGAAGATTGCTGTCAGTGATTTACACTTTGTTAAAATAAGTGTCAAATAGCTTTACATTCAGACAGCCATCAGTGATATAGAGTGTTTGGTCAGTAACGTGGGTCTCCCAGTCCCTCCGCTCTGCAGGGAACAGAAAAGACATTTCTGGAATCCTCTCTCCTGATTGAATGGGAGCGGGATACCAGAAAATGTATTTTCTGTATACTGCAGAGCAGAGGACCCATGTTACTGACAAAACACTCTATCAGTGATGGCTGTCTGAATGTTGACCTATTTAACACTTATTAAAATAAAAAATAAAAAATATAATAATTAAATACCACCTTTAATACAGCACTGCAACTTCAGTGTGCCGATTTTTCTGCCTTGTCATATTTTCTTGTCTTTGTTTTGGTAGGTGGGACATTTGTTGAAGATCCATCTTCTTCTTTACGTTTATCTGGCAGTCCTGTCACAAACTTGTCCATGCTTTGCTACCCTCACAGCACCCTCCCTGTTATCACTCTGGGACCCCACTAGGGGTCCCGACCCCCAGTTTGGGAACCACTGTGCTAAAGCATGGCAAAAATGGGTTGTAGTATGGATGAAGCTGTATGTGGATGAAGCTATATCATCTTTTCACAAGCTAAAAAAAGTCCAGCATGTGACTGCCTGAGTCTCTTACTGCACATTTCTCACCGATGCTGGCTGGCAGGTCGGGGCAGCATGATGTATAGCCTCACTGTCTCAAGGAAAGCCCTGCTAGGACCACAAGAGTGTTGTTGCACTTAGAATCCTGTAAAAGAGAAAGGATATTTATATTTTATTTGGTGTGAATAATGGTCTGCGTACAACATTTGTCATACCTAGCTGGTAATTGTTTATGGTTGACTGTTAAAGGGATCATTTATTTGATCAATGTGTATAGATTATGCACCAGAAATGCACAGACCACTGCCTAAAGGGATAGTTGTGATGTTTTGAAGTGGGGTGGTATCCATCGTCGGTGTATTATGCCCCCAGTTTGGAGACGCAGACAGGAGTCCAGACACAGAAGCAATGTACTGCTGTGGACGGGGCCACACAGCAAAAGTTATTTTAGCCACCTAAAAAAGAACCACCTAAAAAACTCAATAACTGTTTAAGTATACGCTATATAGCGGATATTATAGCAGATATTGTGAATATTTTCATGGCTTTACCTAAGATACTAAGTATCATTAATTAATCATATAGTATATTATTCTGTGTACATCCACTGACCTATCTCTTTTCTCTGGAATTACTTTGTGCCGAGGAAATACTCCCCAAGAAAACTGTTGACAACTAAATCTGTAGATTATCCAGAGTAATGCACACAAAGTCTCTGGAAAAATACTTTGCATTTTCTTTTTTAATATTGTTTGGCCATTTTTATGCCTTTATTTGATAGTGGAGAGAGATAGGAAATGTGGGGAAAGAGAGTAGGCAATGACATGGACATATGATACTCTAACTATCTGCATGGCTATAGACACCACTAGATGTAAGTGAGAAAATGTCTTTTCTCATAAGTTGGGTGTAGGGATGCTAATTTAATTTAATTTTTTCTGACCCAAGTCTCACGTAACCAGACCTATCTCTACAGCACTGTGTCTGCGCTGGGGGAAAGTCTGGATTCAATGTGCTTTCACTCGTGGATAGTGAAAAAACTCCCTGGCCTGTTTGTATTTCCTTAAACCAATCAAAATCATCCTGGACGATGCCATGCCTTTACAGTGCCTCTGCAAAATAGTGTCGGGAGGGAACCAGTTTCGGTGGAACACCTCCAGGAAATGTTGGGAACATTATTCTTTGTAGATCTTTACAATCATTCACTGAAAGAACAGAGCAGGCCTGCCTTATTGCACAATACAAATCTTCAAAACATGTCATTTTCTGAGTGTAGGTTTATAACTCAGAGGTTGTTGTTGACAAAACGGGAACACGGAAACGGACTTCTTGTGGGGACAGGAAGTAAGGCTTTATCCCGGCGCTGTTTGGTGAGCCCGCCAGACTAGTAACAATATAATATGATACGACATGACATGATTTTTCACAGTGGGTCCTGACTCTGTTTTCAGTATAGTTGGAAGAACTTTCTCTCATGACTAAACCTATTTTTCTTGCTCTTCCATTTTGGTCTCTGCACTGCAGACGGAGCAGTTTCACAGCCGCCCTGCTAGTCAAGAGTTGTTCATATGAGCAGTTAGTTAGTTACCATGTCAGGTTGTATTAGGATCTTCTAAACATCAGCCTGCACACACAGACGGACAGGCTGACTGATAACAGTTGTGTCCAAACCAAACATCCTGTTGAGTCATGTAGAGCCGTTGGTGACCTAATGAAATGGTGTGTCCACTTGACACGCTCACACCCTCGCTGTAGCTTTTAGATCGAGTGTAAATAAAGGTGTAGCTTAATGGCTTATAGTACATCATTGTTTTGGTGGATTTTTGACCTGAATATTGGCAAGAGGTGATTTTTACATCACATCCTGTTTACACCTGCACTATACTGTTCATGTGTAGGGAGCATAAGTTTGGAAATGGCGTTTTAGCACTTCTGGTTCTCTTGCCTTGAAGTCAATGGGGTTTTTTATGTGTTTTTGTTTCGACGTCAGACCTTCAGAGATTTTCACATTTTGTTCGACAACATAAAATACGTCGGTAAATATCCTGCTCGTGAATTTCAAAGCTTTAACGTGTCTTTAAAAAGGCGGCTGCTAACAAGTGGCTAAATGAGACTGCAGAGGTTGTCGAGGACATTAAATGTCACCATCAGCTTAGGAGAGCGACATTGACGTAGGATGGCGACATTCGATCGTTGGGTAGTTCTTTTATAGCCTAGCGTTGCATTTATGCTTCTAACATCTTCAAAGTGGTGTTCATAAGGAGAGATTATCTTGCTAGACAAAACATGTAAGTATCATGAACTTGTGTACGCCACAGAGCTTAGTTTCTGCAATGATCCAAAATCCAATGCAAAAATCCCATAGGCCTTTTGACGGTCATGTCTAGAAGGTAACCCTAGATTTGCAAAAAACGGCGAAAACCAGCAAAAACTCTTGTGAGACTCATTTCCCCATGAGCGAACCCTAACCATACTATTCAAGATTAATGCCTAACCTTACCCATCTTGTGAGACTTTAGCAAATCTAGGGTTACCTTCTAGACACAACCCTTTTTGACAAGGGAACCCATGGTGACGCCAGCTTCTGGGTTGGCCTACAAAAAGACTTCATCCCTTCGGCTCCCTATAGAGTTTCAAGGGTGAACCAAAGTGCAACCAAATCACAACCTAAAGAAGATGGACGAGATGAGGTAATCAAACATCTGCCGGCTCAAACGCTCTCTGACTAACTGTTCTTCAAACGCCTGTTACTCTCTTTGTCTTTCATAAACACACACACACACACACACACATTTCACTGTTCTTGCTGCACCTGGTGGCCCTCCTTGTGAACCTGACACAAACGCACACACGGTTATTCAGTTGCTCAGGTAATTACATGCACACAAAAACATATATTCAGGTCAGTCAGTTTTGTTTCTCCTTAAGCCCAGAAACGTCCCAAAATGCAGGAAAAACTGGATTTGAATGTACACCCCTCACTGCCCCCCCTCCAGTTCCGGGGTCAGAGGTGCGTCGATAGCATGCAAAGTAAGGTTAGGAGGTAGAGTTCAGTCCTGTGACAGGTGAAAAATTCTTTCATGTGTTTGTTCCCTGCAGCCCTGAGGGCAGGTGAACTTCTAACTGCCTCGGCCAGTGTCGCCACATAACACATATCCACTGTCACCCCGGTCATATAACTCTTTATGTTTCCGTATCAATGATCTTTGAGTAGTAGATGGAGGCAACTGGACATTAAATGTTCCATATTATGCTCATTTTCCGGTGAATACGTGTATTTTGGGTTTCTACTCGAACATGTTTACATGCTTTAATGTTAAAAAAAATACATTATTTTTGGCAGGACTGCAGGACCAGCCCTATAAATGGAAAAGTCTGTTGCTGACTGACTGAGTGAGTGATGAAGTTACACCATTGGTTGAACTCAGTGATAACGTCAGCGTGTGCTGGAAAGGCTATTGACTGGCGTAGCAGTGCCCTCTTGTAGCGCATTGTTACGCACATGGAGCTGTGCAGTCAGTAATTAAGAGGAGTGCAAAGTGGACTTGTGTGCATCTCAGATGAACCGTGAGTAAAGCCAGCTATTTCTGACTGAACGGGACATTTATTGAGCCTTTCACTACATTTTGGTTTATT
This sequence comes from Heterobranchus longifilis, assembly GCA_028570985.1. Taxonomy (NCBI): domain Eukaryota; kingdom Metazoa; phylum Chordata; class Actinopteri; order Siluriformes; family Clariidae; genus Heterobranchus; species Heterobranchus longifilis. The sequence goes on along the minus strand of JAOVVB010025020.1, from coordinate 4,829 downwards.
TAATTAAAGCTGTTTTGCTGATGCTGAGCTAATTTACTCATCATGTAGCTTGTTCGTGCTAATGCTAGCTTAGCTGCTACTTTCTGGGGAAACTGCTGGATGTGGACAATGTTATTGTTTACTGATATGTCGCGGTCCAGCCACATACTAGGTTTCTGTCTGAATGTACCTGTATTCACCCTCTGTCTGAAACGCTCTGTTTTAGCGCCTGTCTCTTTAACGGTCCTGAGGTCGTTGGTGAGTGTCTGTCGCTCAGTTTTTTACAAAAGGCCTCCAAAGCACTTAAAAAAATATGCAATGTTACTTCTACTTCAGAGGAAATGTTGTAGCCTACTACATTTACCTTACAGAGAAATGTTATTGGTTACATTGCAGATTCAGATTTTACCCTGTGTGGGACACACAGTTGGTGCTAGTCGTCCCTTGTCGGTGGAGCCCGTCTGTGAGAGGAATCACTCCGATTGGCTGTTCAGTGCTGATTGGCTGTTGACTCTAGTCTTTGCGATGTATTCAATGCAGCTTTTTGGCCGAGACACATGCCTGAGGCGACGCAACAGTCAGCCTCCCTCGCCACTAATTCTAGTTCTGCGCTCTTGGCGTCTCTGTCTCGTCACTGCAGCCAAGGAATGACTTTAACGGCACATAGTTGTGACATCACAACTTTACGGAAGTCCTGACGGCTCATTTTAAAACACCGTTTCTGAATACGGGCTGTGTGCATTCCTCTGTGGATTGACGTTTTGACACTTTCACAGTATTTATAGAGCACCTATACCTGCTTTATCATCAGAAAAATACATGGAAATCTCCCTTTTTACAATATGGGACTTATTTACTGCCCTACAATGGAAACCAGCAGCCTAATGATGTGACTCAAATTCAAAATTAGTTTAACCATAAATTACATAAAAACAATCAAAAATATATACAGGTATATCTGCCTCAGTATATTAACAAGATTGTTAGGAATTAGTTCTTAACAAACAACAAGTTCACAATGTAAGAAGTGAATTTATAATAAAAATATTGAGGCAACAGACATCAAATACAGGAGAGGAAGAGAAAAACACCATAAAGTGTGCGTGCGTGCTTGCGTGCGTGCTTGCGTGCGTGCGTGCGTGTGCGTGTGCAAGTGATGCGGCAGAAAACGGGCCGGGACAAAAGCGGTTAACCAGCAGGGAGAGTGCGAGGGGCCTGGGGGCCCAGGGGCTGCTGGTGCCGGGGTCGTGGGATCAGAGCAGGTCATGGAGGTGTGGGAGTGTCTGACCTTTGTCAACGAGGCTTCCTATAATCCTGTCCTCAAAGACCATACGGACATAATGGAGAGCCCATGAATGGAGTTAAATGGCGACCATTAGGCGGATCTGTGTCGCTATTCTTCTTGTTTGTTTAGTCCCGGTCAGTCTCACGTTTTCAGTGTAATCAGGCGTGTGATGGAGGGGCGGCTGGAGACGCCTGGAGAGGCCTGCAGTGGGCACCGCGGGACAACAGTTTATTGGAGATGGATATCCACCTAAATTTAATGAAAGACACGACATAAGAGGACAGAGAGGGGGAGAGGAGGGGGACGGTAATTGGATGTCCACTTCAGATTATTTGAGTCCTGACCAGAGTTCACAAGTGGTCCTCACAGGAGGAGGCCTTCCGAAAACTGTTTGGTCAATATCACAGCAAAACAAGCTGCTGTGAATAGTCTATTACACCAGTATTATGCAAAAGACATTTAGTCTCATAGTGAAGCACTGACAATACATTTTCTGGAAACAAGTTTAAAGAAATCTGTCAATTAGATGAGATTATTTTATTTCAAGGTAATTGTGAGTGCTGTGAATTAGACACGAGGAAGAAAAAAACTGCACAAGAAAGAAAGATTTGTGTTGGAAAATGATGAAATAATGTTTCTATGTTGGAATGTTTGTTTGCTTGTTTGTTTGTTTGTTTGTTTGTTTGTTTGTTTGTTTGTTTGTTTTATAGGAAATGCTTTCTTATCTCAGGGTACCACCTAATAAATCACCCTTTATAAAGTGTTCATAAATTGTAACTATTATAACTAATGGTTATACTGATGATTATTAGATCAGATATAAACCTTTAATTAGAACGTTTGTGTTGCCAGGTTGTAAAATGTATCTGACTGTTGAGTCTTTCTAATAAGCCATTCAACTCTGCAGTTTTACATGTTAATAAGACAACAATTCATCAAGTCTTCAATTGTTGATAACTTGTTAAGACTTTTGAATTTTTGTCCTTTTTCATCCCATCATCCAGGTCTAAAGAGCTAAAGGCCTGAGTTGAACCTCCTGCATTGATAATCAGTCATGTATGTTGTGTGCTTCTTCTACATGCAAGCAGGGGAATTTAACAATGTGTTTGTTTCCATTCACTGTCAGTTGAGCAGAGCTGGAGTTTTTTTTTTTTTTTAGATGCTTTTCTCCTCCCCGCCTTATTTATTATCATCATAATCACAGTCAGGCCCTCCATACAGTAGATGTGGTGCCTTTATGTGGAGTAGACTGACACCTAGTGTCAGTCTGAGACAACTGATATACTGTAGGCCAGCAGCCTCCCATTCAACACAACAGAGTCCAATACATAATAAATAATCCATAAATATGTCTGTAAATGCTCCACAAATGGATTAGTTTTAGTTTATTTGCACATTTTATTTACAGACAGAGGAAAAATAAAAGTAGACAGAAATAAATCGCATGTGCAGGTGAGGTAGAAGCTTATCTGAACAACAACAAAAATAAGTCTGTAAGATCTGTGACTAATATAAGAAGAGTTAATTTGCAAAAAGATAAAAGCCATTCTCAAAATGAATAAACCAACCCCAGTTTAATTGATATTCCCTTGAGTGCACAATATAAAACATACAAATCCTGCATTCAAATTTACTTAAAGCGAAAAGTGAAAGAGAGGCACCGCAGCACACTGTACTTACATTTACTGAATGTCTTTCAACTCTAATATAATGCTGCATAGTTCAATGAATAATGGATCACATTTTAATTGTTATATGTTGTGGGTAAAATCTGAATCTGCAATGTAACCAATAACATTTCTCTGTAAGGTAAATGTAGTCGGCTACAACATTTCCTCTGAAATGTCCTCTTTTTTTAAGTGCTTTGGGGGCCTTTTGTAATTTTTAGGGTTGCACAATGAGTTAGAATAGCAACATAATATTTTTCATATCTAAACATCCTAATAAATGTATAACTGTTTGGGCAATTGCCTCCCTTGCCTAATGGTACAGTCCGCCCCTGCCTAGATTGGACATTTAAAAAAAAAAAAATGAAAAAAAAGCTGAGATATCGGTGTTTGGCTGTTGGCTATAACTCTGTCTAACACACGCTTGTACTTTTGTTGTAACCTACAGGTGGTGGCGGGGAAAGGGGACTTTAAACTCTAAAGTCCAGGGTTTTGCGGCCTAATAGAAGCCTGCTGCCTCTCTCTGGCCGCTCAGTGATGGATGGAGGATAAATTAAGGGGATCAAAGAGGCTCTTGGCACCGTGTCATTACTCCGACTCCAGCTCTCCACGGCCCCCGGCGCTCTGCATACCTTCCCGGGCAGGGCAGAGCCGGGGAGCCGGGGAGGTGCCCTCTCTGGCTGCGGTGGGTGTGCGCTTCTTTTGCCTGTATTTAAGCACCGGCTGCTGAAAAAGTTTGACTGCAGATTCACTGACAGCATGGCGACCGACAGCAAGGAGGCACCTCTGGGCTCCATAGAGAACCCGATCAAGTTTCTGGATCAGGACTTCAAGACTCTCCTGGCGAAGTGTCTGGAGTCCGGAGAGCTGTTCGATGACCCGACCTTCCCACCTGAGCAGAAGTCCATCGGTATGCCGGAAGACCCGGATCCAAACAAGGCGATCAAGTGGCAGCGACCCAAGGTAGACTAAAACGTGTGCATGCGTTGTAAAGTGCCAGTTGTTATCCAGATGTTGTTGGGCGTTTTTTGTCGAATCATTTACACATTAGAAGTTGTAAAATAATCAATAATCATGTCAAGTTATAACTTTCTCTGCGACCAAAACATAAAAATAGGCTATATATTTGAGAATATGCTGCCCACATTTGAGGCATATTCTGCAGGCATACCAATATTTGGTTTAGGAAAGTCTGCATACTTTTAATTTTTTTTAAACATACTTATAAAGTAGTGTGACATTCTTCTACTTAGTGTTGCAGAGTTGTAGACAGATGTTCAGCTGATATTGATTTAACAAATGTGCCTCAGGTCTGAGGAGCTTATTACCTGGAGCACTTTCCTCAAGAGAGGAAGAAAGTCACAAATAATACTAAATGTATTTTTAAAGTATAATCTCCAAACCAGAAAGTAGATATTTGAAGGTAAAAAAGACACTGCACACATTTAATGTTCAGTCACATATTATAGGCAAGGCAAGTTTATTTAAATAACATTTCAGCACCAAGGCAATTCAAAGTGCTTTACATAAAACATTAAAATGACATTTTAGAAACAGTTGAAAACAATCAATTACAACAGTTGGAAAACAGCTAATTTAAAAGAACAGGAAATAAACAAGTTGAGATAGATACAATACAAGAATATACAGCAGTGCAGTTTGAGAGATTAATAATTATTTTATTTAATGAAGGTAGCGGTAACAGAAAAGTCTTCAGCACTGATTTAAAAGAGCTGAGAGTCTCAGCAGACCTGCAGTTTTCTGGCAGTTTGTTCTAGTAATATTTTGGAATCAATTATTTGAGAGACAGAAAGCAAAGACCTCAGAACTGCTGTGTTCCACATAGATTAAATATAACATTATAAACTGATATATTACACTGACAAAATGTGTAAACT
>JAOVVB010025002.1:0-15902 GCA_028570985.1 Heterobranchus longifilis | reverse complement strand
ACATGACGTGCATTTTGCAAATAGTTTTTGTATCTTCATGAATTTGTATATATTGTATTAGAAATTAATGTTTTATCGAATAAAATTGATCAGTGCTGAGCTGCTGTGTGATAATATGAGCAGTTTATTCATTGCAGAAGTGAACGATTACTGTGTACTATATAATGCACTCTTTCATTTAAAAGGAACTTTTTTGGCCAAAATGTAGTACGCAGTATGCTAAAAATACCAGGATGTCGTACTGATTTGGGGAAAAAATCTTGTATGCATCGGACCACTCTACCTCGCCTACTGTACCCACAATGCAAAGCACTGGGACGGTCACAACTATGTTCCAAAATCGCATACTTTTTCTTTCTACTTTTAAGTTTGTACTGCAGCTGCCCTTACAAAGTATGTACTGGTGCATTTAGTATGCATACAATTGATGATGTGCATTCCAGTATGTACTACATACTTGCGGTACGTACTACATACTGCGTACGTCGGTAGTATGCAGTATGAAACTGGTACCAGGCTTAGCTGGTTTCAAGTTTTGGAAAGCGGTAAACACAACAGGGTGGGCTCCAATACTCCTACTCCCATAGTATTTAGTATGCCAGAAAAATAATGCAGTATGCCAAAAATACCAGGATGTCCTACTGCACCCGGTCGCATGCTTTTCTGGCTATTCTCACCCACAATCCTTTGCGAGGCATATATGAGCAAAAGGGTCAAAGTTCAAGTTATGACAAAGTGCATACATACTGCATACAACAGTACATACTTAGTAAGGGCAGCTGCAGTATGTAGTAAAAGTAAAATGAGGAGTATGCATCATGACATTGCGCTGTGAACTTTGACCCTCTTGCTCATATATGCTGTGCAAAGGACTGTGGGTCAGATTAGCCAGAAAAGCAGGCTGGCTTGCTGCAAAATGTGACCAGATGTAACATAACATCCTGGGATGTTTTGCCCCTGCATTTGTAAATGAATATTTTTCTGGCATACTAAGTACTATGGTAGTATAGGTATTGGAACTCTGCCGTGTTTACGTCCGCTTTCTTGGAAAGTTTCATCCTGGATACTACATACTCAGTATGTAGTACATACTGCGTTCATTAGTAGTTGGTAGTTGAGACATCAACCCGATCACTCAGACCTTATATGCAGTACATTTACTTTACACAACATATTTGTTTGTTGTATTCTCCTTCATGGGATGTGACTTAAGAAAACATACAGACACTGTGTATATAGACACAGTAGCGTAAATATGTCCAATTTCAGGCCAACTTGTACGACCAGTTGTGTAACCACTGAATCGGTGGCTGCTGTATAGTGTAAGAACCACTGGATTACATATTGTCACAATACTAGTATGAAAAAATTATACTACATACCTCTTTTGATGCCACAGCAAAAAGAAAAAAAGACCTTGGCACACAAAATAGGACGATTTACATACACATACACATACCATCCATCCATTTATACATACATCCATGCATGCATACATACATGCATGCATGCATATATACATGCATGCATGTATACATACATGCATGCATGCATGCATGCATACACACATACATACACACACACACACACACACACACACAGAGCCAATTTTCTTCCCTGTTTCATCTGTGCAGCCTTAGGTTGAAAAACGGATTGATTTTGTTTATAGATTTGATACTTTAAATACGATCAAATGTGGATGCTGTATCGTTTTAAACGCGGGGTATTGACAAAGTATCAAAGTATGGACACTTTTGACGACCTTTTCTGCATACAGTACCATGGGAGGACAATTAAAGTGATTTCCCAGGAGCTTTGAGTCATGGATGGACATGTGCAGACATGTTTCCATGAATACTACACTTGTATTTCCCACATTTTCCCAGAGGGTGGAGCAGTATGATTTGTCTCCTCTTGTTGCATCTGAAGCAGGGCGTGGCTGTGACCTTTAGATATATAACGGGCCCCATGATTGACACCAATAAAAAGCATGTTGTTTGGAGAAAGTTACCCAGTAACTAAAGCGTTTAGTTACACTGGACTTTGCCTGATGTCGTTGCAGTAGAATGAGAGACGGGATTTCCCTCTGAAGCATTTTTTCCAAGTGAAACCAGATGTTTCCACATTTAGACTTGAGGTTTCCGAGGGCCTTCCCAAAACTTTCCTGGACAATCAGAGAAGATGACAGGACAACAGCCAGCGGGGGGGGAGGAAAGTAGCAAAACTACAGTGCAGAAATACAGAGTAAAAGTCCTGCATTCAAAATGTGGCTTAAGTAAAAGTACAAAAGTATTAGCATTAAAATATACTTGAAGTACCATAAGTAAAAGTACTCAGAATGCAGAATGGACAATTTCTGAATAATGTAAATTTATATTCTATCTGTCTAAAAAAAAATCAAATTAATTACATGCTTTGTGATTAATTAATCTAAATGAATCACATATATCAATATTTGCCACGAGATTTCGGTGATTCCGAATATTCGACTATTCATATATGTTATAAATAAATATATATTCTATTTTGTTGTCAGGTTTGATATTCAGTTTTAAATTTTGGGATTTGTATAATTTTTTTCAATACTGTAGAATAACAGAATCCTTAAAAATGAAGGTAAACTGTGAACGGCTGCTGGCGATTAATCTGCATTATTATTATTTTTTGATGCATTATTGTTTCTGTAATTCATCAAAATTAATGTGTTATTTTGACAGCCCTAATCTATATCTGTTGGTAGTTTTATTACTTTTATTGCTGCAATGTTTTGTACTCTCTTATACTAGTATAATTTAGATATATTGAATCTTTAATTCTAATTGTTGATGCATTAATGTGTAAATTACTTTAATGTTGCCACTGGTCCTAAAGGTGGAGCTCATTTTCATGACGGTATATTCTGCCGGGTAACTTAACCTATAATAATACATCACAATAAAGAGTAAAAAGTACAATATTTGCCCCCAAAATGCAGTGGAGATTACATTCCACTGACAACAACACTGTAACGATGGCTTGACATGGCATTTGTTTTATTTATTATTTATAAGTACAGGGTATTTTTTTTTGTTTCTGTAAAAAACAAAATATATATGATTCACAATCACAAGACACAACAAAATGGTACAAAATAGTTTGTATAGAAACAGGAGACTGATGCTACAGATCCTGCCTGCTGCAGATATAGAAGTGACTTTTTTTTTTAAAGCAAGTGCTGCAGATGAACATCGATGAATAAATGTACTGTACGTGCTTTGGCTGATTTGTCTTTCCTCGTCAGAGGTCGGACTGCATAGAGGCTGACGGTAGCATATATAATATATAATATGAGACACGTTTTAGTTACGGACAGTGTGATCGAGAGCTGCATCTGAGAGCATTAGTGGCACACCCAAGTTATCTCACGACAATGCTTATTAAACACAGAGCATCCAACGGCAGCATTTGCAAATATTAACCTGGCATTTTTTTGTATTCATTCTAAATTTCACATTCACAAAACTACAGAAAGCGTATTTCCTTAAAACCCCGGCACTGACGCAGGTTTTTTCCGACCACCGAGGTCAGATTCACTCAGCTCGACTTCTGCTTTTTTATTTTCTTTCTATTCCTCCTTTACTCAGATTATTCCTCCTCTTTATCTGCACTCTCTCTCCTGTATCATTCCACTGGCACACGTTCAAGGCATCTGGAGAAGGAGGGTGAGGTTTTTGCAGTGACGTCGGTCTCCATGGCAACCGCTGTACACCGCAGAGGGAGCATGAGAGGGTTTACACTGTAGCCTGTGCTACGGCGTTGTTAGATCATGTACACTGAGACAGAGGGCGTCGAGGACGAGAAAGGCAGCTGAGAGGCAAAGAAAGAGCACTTTGGTAAATACGGTAAGCATGTGTGTCAGCTCTCAAGGTCACATCCTCCCACTCCTCAACCACCACTTCCCCATATCAGCTAAAGGCGGTTTTCTGCGGCTAACGTTCAGGTTTCATATAAAAGCTTCTGGTAGTTTGTTTGAAGATTAAAAGCCTACAGCCATGCTAGCAGCTCTGTGCTGCAGATGTTCAGCAGGTACAATGTTTACCATCTTAGTTTAGCTTGTTTGCATGCTAACGCACTAAACACAGGGTTCCCACACCTTCCTAAACATCAAATTCAAGGACTTTTCAAGGACTTTCCAGGCCCAATTCCATCAAATTCAAGGACCCAACACGGCATAGATTGACACACGGATCAAGGCTGATTACTGTTACACCAAGTAAAAAACATATCATACCTGCACAAAATGCAATATGTCTATTTTCAAAAACGTTCAAGGCCTTGAATTTCCCCCCCCATCAAATTCACAAACTTTCAGGGATTTTAAGGACCTGTGGGAACTTTTTAAGGACTTTCCAGACCCAATTCCCTCAAATTCAAGGACCCGCGGCATTGACTCAGATATGGATCAAGGTTACTTACTGTTACATGTAAAAAATAAAATAAAATATCAAAGAACTTCCATTTCTGTTATTGCGCCGCAATTCAAGCACTCTCAATAACCCATGTCTATTTATGTCTATTTTCAAAAACTTTCAAGGCCTTGATTTTTTCCCCCCCTCAAATTCACAAACTTCCAAGGATTTTAAGGACCTGTGGGAACCAGGGTCCAGGGTTCCCACACCTTCCTAAACATCAAATTCAAGGACTTTCCAGACCCAATTCCATCAAATTCAAGGACCCGAGGCACTATTTGAGACATGGATCAAGGTTAATTACTGTTACATGTAATATATATAAGAACTTCAATTTCTCTTATTGTGCCACAAATATATAAATTCAAGCACTTTCAATGACCCATGTCTATTTATGTCTATTTTCAAAAACTTGCAAGGCCTTTCAATGATTTCAAGGACCTGTGGTAACCATGTCCAGGGTTCCCAAACCTTCTTAAACATCAAATTCAACGACTTTTCAAGGACTTTCCAGGCCCAATTCCCTCAAATTCAAGGACCCAACACTGCACTGTTTGAGACACGGATCAAGGTTAATTTCTGTTAAAAGTTAAAAAAAACATATCAAAATATATTTTTTTAACAATTTCTGCTATGGCCCCTCAAATTCACAAACTTTCAAGTATTTCAAGGACCCATGGGAACCATGTAAACACAAAGCAACCGCTAGCATGGCTAAAAAAAATACAATGACTACAGCCTCTACATCCACAACAGTATTGCACTTACACTATAGACCTGTTGTGATTTCTTCATAAAACATGAGTAAGAGTTGGATAATAACAGACAAACATACGGCATAAATATGAAATGTTACTGTAGCATAAAGCACATTTAAACACGTGTGTTGACTCTTATTTCTGTGTGGGCACTGCAAAAAACATCGAGGGGGTAATGTTGATTAAATCTCAGCCGGAGGTTGAGATTTACTTACGTATACCTAAAACTACAGACTGTACGGAGTGTAAAGAACATTGGCAGCATGGCAGCCGGTATCAGTCACTGAGTTTGGATTTTTTTTTAAATAATCCAGGTGGCAGGTGTCTGGAATCAAGAGCTCGTTAGCTCACTTTGGTCTGTGTGTATAAAATAATCCTGGGATTGGCACCATCTTGGATGAAATCTGGTGACGGAAGGATGTAAAAGAAATAGAAAAACAAAGAATGCAGAACTGGCACTTGCTCTCATGCTGTAGTTTCCCCCTCGTTGTTTCCTCCTCGTTGTTTTCCTCCTCGTTGTTTCCCCCTCGTTGTTTTCCTCCTCGTCGTTTTCCTCCTCGTTGTTTTCCCCTCGTCGTTTTCCTCCTCGTTGTTTTCCCCCTCGTCGTTTTCCCCTCGTTGTTTTCCCCCTCGTCGTTTTCCTCCTCGTTGTTTTCCTCCTCGGTTATGAAAACACCGTGCTGCGCTGGTTGGCCTCGCCGACCTTCTCGAAGAACATGAAATCCTGCAACAAAAGAAGGAAATTAATCCCATCACTGAATAAGCAGCGAAGCGTGCACAAAATGAAACTGGCGTCATTGAAAGAAGAAGAATCTGGTCTCACGATGAGGAAGCAGGATCCCATGAGCACAGCTTTCATCTTCACGTCCATGTCCAGCGGGAACTGGATGCCGAAGTTGTCCGTGTCGGTGAAGACTTCCTTCAGAAGGCCGCTCCACTGCTTGCTGATGCGACCGATGGGCTTGTCGCTGTCTTTGCCCTTCAGCTGCAGAGCGACGACAGTGTCTATTAGACGTTTTATCAGTACAGTACAGAAACACTGCATGTTGACTTTTTTTCACCGTGTGCCTGCAGGATGACACAACGCGCTCACTAACTCATACCGCCGAGCACGACTCACCTCAAAGTTGACGTCCCCGCAGCAGTTGCAGGCAAAGCAGGGCCCCTCCAGTTTCATCAGCGTCTCCTTGTTGGCTCCCTGGATGGAAAACTTAGGCAGGCAGGGATGCCAGTCCTGTTTGACGTAGCCTATGGTGGTGCCCGGCGGAGCCTGGACCTCCATCTGTGGGTCACATATATAATTACATACACATACTAACATGCCATAAAATTAAAAGAAAGTTATCCCAGAGAGCTTAAAATCTGTCCTCATCTCTAGACACTGACGGCTATAAATACACACAGGGTCACAGGGTTAGCATGTGAAATAGTGATCGGGGTGAATTACCATTATCGGGATAATCGTGAATATCCTCACAAATTGACTGCAGTTTACTACAGCGTCAAGTCGTATTTTTTCAAGAAAAAAAGTCATATTTTTTTCAAGAGAAAAAGTCGTAATTTTTCGAGAAAAAAGTTGTATTGTTTCAAGAGAAAAAGTCATGTTTCAACAAAAAAAATTGTATTTTTTTCAGTAAACAACTCAGAATGTTTAGAGAAAAAAAGTTGTATTGTTTCAAGAAAAAAAAAGTATTGTTTCAAGAGAAAAGTTCATAATGTTTTGGGGAAATAAGTCGTCATTTTTCTTTTTCATGTTTCGGTTTTTGGAGAAAAAAAGTCATAATGTTTCAACAAAAAATTTTTTTTTGAGAAAACAACTCGAAATGTTTAGAGAAAAATTTAATAATGTTTCAAGAAAGAAAATGTATTGTTTCAAGAGAAAAAGTCGTAATGTTTCAAGAGAAAAAGTCGTAATGTTTCAGGGAAAAAAGTCCCAACAAACAAAATGTAAGTTAACGTGACTCCAGTGTGTTTTGGTGCCGTTTTAAGCATATTTCATTGATTATTGGGACAATCTCAGTTATTTTGGCCAGGATAATCGTGACATGAAATTGTCATGTGGTCCTGTGCCTAATGTCAAACATGTCACACGGGAATGATAAGTGAACCTCTGCCTGCTCCGCTGTGGCAGCACGTAACAAAGGTAACACATCTCACATGGCTGCTGCTGCCAGCAGACAGAAGAGCAGTCTGTGAGAGCGCAGCAGCCGGGCCGGGGCCAGTGGGAACGTACGGTAACAGCACCACGGGATTTAACAGAGAGAGGGATGGCCGAGGATCGGGGGAGTCTAGGAGATAGTTTGTGCAGACAAAGGGCCATTGATGGTGTTAACAAACCCCTGCCTGAGCAGACAAAGACACCGCCGCGCCGCTCAGCAACTCAACAGGAACACAAGCTGAAGCCTCTAAATGTGAGTCGACCCATTTGGGTTTTTCAACAGCTGATGCCGAGATTTTGAGAGCAGGATGGCTGGTGGCTGATTTAGAGTGCTGATTTTGTTTTTTGGGTTGTTGTTTTTGCATCTGATAAAATATCTGATAAATTGCTGAACTTAAATGAACATTTATTTAACAGTTATCCAGCAGATAGCAGCATCTCTTTGTTTCTGCTCCTTTTGTAGATCTGCATCAGTCGTAATGTTTCCAGAGAAGTGACAAATGAGAGAAAAATGTTTACAGAAAAAATGTGTAATTATTTGAGAAAGAAAAAAAGGTGTAATGTTTGGAGAAAAAAGTTGGAATTTTTCCAGAAAAAAACTAGGAATGTTTACAGAAAAAAAGTCATATTGTTTCGAGAAAAAAGGTGTAATGTTTCAATTTTCCCAGAAACAAATAGGAATATTTACAGAAAAAAGTCATGTTGTTTCGAGAAAAAAAATTGTAATGTTTCAAGTAAAAAGTCGCAATGTTTTGAGAAAAAAAGTCGTCATTTTTCCAGAAAAAATGTTGTAATGTTTTCAGAAAAAAAAGTAATGTTTTGAGAAAAAATACTCTGCACTTTTATCTCAAAATGTCATTAATCGGCCCGAATTTCCGACCTGTATTTCCGAGTTGGAGAATCGTTGAATTGTTTTACAGGTTACAGGTCGGAGCTCGTTTTTTCCCAGAGTTCAGAGGTGTTTTGAATGCAGCATATTTACTGACATTAAGTTTAAAAAAAGTCTATTAAATACATAGTTTTGACATCAAAAATACCCCTAAAAAGTAAAGTTAAACTATGAATCAACTATGAACAGCTAACTCTTCTCCATCAGAAAGTCTTCAGACAATCAATAACAGTTAAATATTAACAACAGTAATAATGGAATGTGTTATCGCAGGGCGAGTATTATCAGAGTGTTTATCCATAAGCAGAGTACTTTGGAGCTGTATAATATTGGTCTTGGTGTGGTAAATCAATAGAATATGAGGCTATTAAAAACTGCTTTTGACAGCCACACACACGCACACACACACACACACACACACGTGCACAGACCTCCTGCAGGCAGCAGGGACACCAGCAGGAGACGCAGCGGAAAGGCCGGATGAGACGGATGACCTCCCTGTCCATGTTGTCCTTGATCTTCATGTCGAAGCTGCGCAGCGAGCCGCAGCAGTTCCTGGTGCAGCAGTCGTTCTTCTCTTTGGCCTTGTAGATCTTTTGGCCCAGGCTGTTCTTTATCTCGTACTGGTTGTTGGTCTCAAAGCCGATGAACGCTGGGCGGGAGGACGGGTGAATAACAGCGTAGATAAGTAAAGAATTCCAAGGACAGACGTCATTTTATCATGATTGATTGAGACGCTGAAAGCTCGCCTGAGCAACACAAACTGCTTTTGTTACTTATGAAGTGTAGACTGGATCTACGAGTGCCTTACCTTCTAGGAGTTCCACTTTTTGATGGATCAGGATCTGGTCAATCTAAAACCACAAGAGGAACAGGTTACTGTTTATCCCTGCAACATATGTCCATCTGAAAGTCTTTAATAGAAGGTTGAAAAGCTGCAAACACAAAGGGACTATTTCACTTGTTTGCAATGCAAATCAACCTTCTCCATGAATTATCATAAAACCTTAGATGCTAGTTGCTAGTCTCTCTCTTTACTCGACTGTATTTACAAGTGATGCACACAAAGAGTTATTTGCTGCTTGCTGCATTTCCACCATCAATTGATGCATAAAAATTCACCAGAATGCAGGAAATGTTTACATGTTTGCATGACCCCCAAACCCCTGTTTAAAATGTGTGTGTGTCCCCAATGTTGAAACGAAATAAGGAACTAATATTCGTATCCCACTGGCCAAAAAAACCACTAACACCTGCTAACATCTGGCTTTTGTCTCCAATGGGAAAACACAGTTTGTAAAACTGAATAAACTGATATTTAAACGTATTTCCACTGGCCTTCATGCTGCTTCACTGATTACTAACCCTGTGCTGAGTGTGTGTGTGCACGCGTGTGTGTGTGAGACGGTGAATGCAGGGCGAGCGCTCGGAGCGGAGACGAGCTTAACAGTGAAGATATCAGGTGAATGTACAGCAGAGTTTGCACTTTTGTGCACCGTACGGAGAAGCGCTAGCAGGAAAAGTCAACACCTGTTCTGCAGCACGTTTGTGACACACCAGAAAAAAACAAACAGAAAGGCTCACTCGTCTTCTGACAATGGGAAAGTTGTCTATCACCTATTTTTAGTAGGTGTTCCCGTGGTTAAAAAAAACTGCATACACAAGTGAATTTTGGTGGAAAAAGAGGTGTTTCCTCTCGAGAGGTAAACACACACTCACAGTAGGATTTTTCGGGTGTGACACAGCACACCCTGATCTCACGTGTAGCTTCTTATCATTCAGTCTTTATCAGCATTATCAGCTGCATGCTCAGAAACAGAGGGATCAAACTCCAGAAGTGAAGGAGTGGTGTGAGAATAATCTTTCTTAATTAAAGATAAAAACACCTGTGGGAAAACGAGATCTTCCTTTGATTCCTACCTGTGTGAGGTACTCCAGCCCCGGCGGGACCCCGACAGGAGCCGCAGCCCCGGACGGGGCCGGGGAGATCCCTCCCGGAGGGGCACCGTAGTCCGGTTCAGGAACTGGTCCCATGTTGACCGCGCCGGGCTGATACATGACGGGAGCTTGTCCTGGGTTGTAGCCCATGTTGAAGCCTGGAGGAGGGGCTTGACTCGGGTCTCCGTACCCGCCCTGAGGGACCGGGTAAGGGGCTACGGAGTGGCCGCCGTGCTGAGGCATGGGGTAGGGTCCTTGGTTGTAAGAGCCTGGGTAACCTGGGGGAAAAAAAGACAATGATATTAGTATAAACATCGTCTTGTACAGGCAGCCGTGGGACAAAATAACTGCAATTCATGATATTATCCTGATAATCAACAAAATATGCTTAAAAGTCTTAAAACGGCTCTAAAACACACTGGAATCACTTTACTTACATTATACTTGTTGGAACTTTTTCCCCGAAACATTACAACTTTATTCCCAAAACATTATGATTTTTTTTTTAAGAAACATAACTTTTTTCTCTAAACATTACAACGCTTTTTTAAATAAACATTATGACTTTCTCATAAAATGACGACTTTTTTTCTCTAAACTTTCTGACTTTTTTCTCATAAAATTACGAGAAACATTAAGACTTTTTTTAAAGAAACAAAGATTTTAGTAAACTGCAGGCAATTCGTGAGGATATTCACGATATTCATGATTATCCGATAATGGAAATTCACCACGATCAACTATGTGCAGCTTTATTCTATTTATACATAGACTGTTTAATATAGTAGCTACACACACACACACACACACACAGGGGTTGTTCACAGTATAAAACCAGATAACTAGAAGCAATAGAAGTTAATATTAACCATGAAACATAATATAATATATACAGAGTTCATACAGCTTTTTAACGTACCGAAACCAAAAATGTCCAGACTCTCGATGTCTTTATATCTAAATAGTTGCTATAAATGCATTTGTGAAATATAAAGGTGACAGAATTCCTTTATACCCACAGCGATCACTGTATATTGTGTCACTTGATGGCATGTTTTATCTGGTGTGTGACTCCAGGAGACAAACAAATATTAAAATTAAAATATTTCAAATTCAAGTTTACATGAGCGACTGTGTCGATGAAACACCAGATTATGTTGAAAATTGAGCATTGTTTCAAGGAGTATATTCAAATTCAAACCTTGAAAACCTTTAAAATTAGACTTTGTATGAACCCTGTATATAAAATCATAAAAAAACTTAAAGAAACATGAATAAAAACACATATAATATACAAAAACAAACATTTAGGGGGAAAAAAGTGAAAAATATACATAAAAAACAGTATTAAAACACCATAAAGCTGCTTCCTGGGCAAAAGTTTTCTTACCTTCAGATAAGATCAAAAATAAAGTAATGCAGAGTCAAACACTCAAGTCATCAGTGCACCACAGTGACATCGACACAGGAAGTCATGCTCTGTGTGTGTGTGTGTGGCTGATAGCAGCTGCTCTGTGCTCCTAAGTGTGTGAGACAGCATGTGTGTGTTTACTGTGGATCATCCTGCTTTTCCCCGCTGGGACCGTAGAGCCAATAAGCTACTTATTACCCGAGCCGCAGCACTTCCAAGGGAGTAATTAAACAGCCGATACTGGACTATGCTCTGCAGTAACAGCCCCCGGTGGTCACGTTTTCATGGTAAATACTGTCTGTTTTTAAACAGTGCAATTACCTGATAACTGTCTTTATTTGGGCATGAATTCAACAGCTGCACACTCTTATTTAACCAGAGCAAACTGGGCTAATCAGTAAGGTTTTCAACAGAGTTTACAGCCGTGACTTCAGTTTTTGTGGCGGCCTGATGCGTCATATTATTCTACTTTTTCAAAGACTTTTCAGGCCGAATTCCTTCAAATTCAAGGAGACCCTGTCACCTACAAAATTACGTTTCCAAACATCTAAACTGCATTTTCTCATTTTTACAGTCGCGAGTAAGTATATTTGTTTACGTTACAAAATATAATTTGTTAGATAGCAAGGTTGATTTTTGGTTTCACACAGGACACAAACTCCTGGGTGAAAGTGTGTGTTTTTGTGGCCCACGCATCCACATCAGACTCCGCTACTTCTTTCATTAGAAACGTAATCTGGGAGAAAATTAATTTCTCTTAGAAACGTAACTGAGAATGACCGCTGCGGGAGACACACGTGCAGACAGCAGAACGTAGCCTATTTACTAATGTAGTAAAAAAAAATAAAAAATAAAAAGTACATCAATTTCTATTCTTGCACAAAATATATAAATTCAAGCACTTTCAATGACCTGTGTCTATTTTCAAAAACTTTCATGGCCTTGATTTTTTCCCCTCAAATTCACAAACTTTCAAGGATTTCAAGGACCAGCAGTAGGGCTGCACAATTAATCGAAATTCTGTCAAAATCGCAATATGGACTTGTGCAATATCCAAATCGCAGGAGGAGCAATATTTGTCAAAACCATGACTGTCTCATAAGAAAAAAGTCTTAATTTAAGCAGGATTACATGCATTTCTTTCTGCTTGTTTGTCTGAGTGCATCAGTTATTGAGTCTGGCTTCATAATAAAGATAAAAGTTCTGCACATAAATGCTAAACAGGTTTTTAAAAAGCTAATAGAAGACCGTATGTTTGGCTCAAGAGAGTCTAAATCAATTAGAGAATACTGAGTTACTCACTCAACACACGCAGTCCTTCACACGTAGATTAAAAGAGCCACGAATTATAGGTGGATCGTGGAGGAAAAAAAGAGCTTAAATGACTTCTAAAGGAAGTGACAGAGAAGTGCATGAGGATTTAATAAAGTGGAACGATGACTGTCATGTGGTCACTGACAGATGTCTGCAGTGTCACCGCTCAGAGACAGCAGCTCGGACATTTCCAGTTTCACACGAGTCATCTCTCTCTTTCTCCTCGCCATCTCTCATTTTAGATTGTGCAAACATAAAATACACAGCATTGCTCACTTTCCCGGATCACCTCATGTCTTGATGATGTTGCTGAATTTTTTTTAATCAAACTGCTGATGTGTTCTCTGGCTTTTGTGCGCAAAAACTTTGTATCCTTTTTTGTAATACTTTATTATAGTCATTTTTCAGGTAAAAAGTGCAAAACTGTGCATTTTATGCTTAATTTATGTATTTTTTGTGTGTGTTCTGTGTCTTATGTGTTCTAAATGTATGCATCCCACTGCTGCAAAACCAATTGCTCCACTGGGGACAAATACAGTTATTGATTGATTACATCATAGTTAAAGTCAGATATCTTATTTGGCATCAATGGCATTACTTGCATCAACTAATGAGGATTAAGGAGTGAGTGAAAAATGAACACTCTTTTCAAGTAAATAAAGTTAAATTAGCTTATGGCAGTGAATGTCTCTTTGGCTAAACATTTTGTTAATTTGATGGTAACTTTAACTGTGCAGGCAATATTCTCAGGGCTTCTGCAAACATTCCAGCCCTGTTTGACCTTTCCTTCCCTTCCTACATACGCAGACATTTATATGCACGAGACTATGCAAAAGATCAATGCCGGTTATATCACTGTCGATCTAATATAGCACCTCCAGGATTCTTTTTGACAGAATGTGCAAAGTCCTAGCAGCAAATACAGCTCCAGCCTGTGCTATCAGCATAGTGTTGTTGATGCTGCTTGGTGCAAATGTAGTCCAGGGGAAGGGACATTGTGAACATCAGAGGTTTTCAAAGGTTCCAGACGCTGTCAGCGTCACAACTCTCTGCTCATATCTCTCTTCCTCGTGCATCCTGACTGAGGAACTGACCTTAGCATCCCTGGCCACAAAGTCTAGACTTTGTGTTTAGTAATTCTACACCCTTCTCCCTTTGCCTCAGCTAAACCTGAAACTAAACATATCATCCATCCAATTATCATCTGTCCACTCTTACTTTTTTTTTTTTTTATCCCTCCTTTCCTTTTTTTCCCCACCATTTCTTTCCCCTCTCACAATATAAGACCTGGGATGTATTATAGGCCCTACACCTCTCTCTGTACCATCGTTCCTCCTTTCAATCACCCATCCATCCCCCTACCTCCTTGGAGGGGACCCTGGATCCCTTCCTCCGTGACCACCAGCTTTCCACCATGGCAATGAGGCAGGAGAGCACCACGCCGGCTGCCAGGACGCAGAAGACGCCGGCGAAGCTGTGGATGTCCAGGGCGTTGCCGCGCTGTCGTGTCTGGACTGAGCTGTAGAGGTCGCAGGGGCTGTCCTTGGGCCACCACTTGAGTTTCAGTATATCCATGTCACCGTTCTGCTGGAGCTCCAAGATTCTAGGATATAAGCAGGAGACACAGGCATGTAAGCACAGCGCCATGTACACACACTAACACAGAAGCTACAAACAGACATACATGAAAAGGCAGGCATACATGAATGAATGTGCATGGATGAGCAACAAGCCAGCAACATTCAGAAGAGTAAGATAACACTGTCCAGAGTTATTGGCTTTAATTTATGATGTCTGAGTGCCATTTGAATGATTACAGAGACGCTTCAAAACAATCACAGAGAATGAAAAATATTCACACAAGTCAGCTGCACACAACCTGACAACACTGCAGGTTTTACTGCAGTTGCTATAGCTCCCCTCTTCCATTTGAGGGCAGTGTTTGCCAGTTAAAATCCCCCCTGATCCCTGACAACCATATTGGGCTGTCAAACTCATTATGACTAACATTAATATGTTTTGCAGCACAGCGCGAGTACACTGCCACAATGTCATTATGCAGGCGAGCTTTAGTCCCACGATTGATGGCTTCAGAGAGGATACAGCTCAGAGGTTGATGGGGTCCCTCTGTTAGCCTTCAGCTTATTATTTAACTGGGTCGTTCGTTTTGGTTTGGAGGAGAGCTGCAGACACACAGACAGACAGGCGAACAGAGGCTCTGTTAGCATTTGGGTGGATATTTAACAAGCTATCTGGCAGAGGAGAGAGTGGCACGAGGAAAAGGAGAGACAAAGAGGAAAAGGGCAACATGGGGATGTGTGTGCGCACGCATTTATGCCCATACCTCCCTCACAGGGCAAATACATACAAACACAGAAAACAAATGGATGCAAATAATCCCTCATAGATAAACTACACCACCACACTGTCACTGATTGAGGGTAGATACACATTCAGAAATGAAGAATGTCACAAACTTGACTGCATGCATGTCAAAGCAAACTTAAACAGGATCCATACATGTGTACACAGAGACAGATGTTTGCAATTATCTGCACAACTTCCTGGGGGCAAACCACTCCTGCAATTTCAGTGACAGCATGCTGACATGATTGACAGTGCCCATCTCTCATCTTCATTTTTCCTCATGCGGAATACACAAAACGGACTAAAATCAATCAAGAAATGCAAATGAGCCCTGTAGACAGTTTACATAATTAATTTCATCCACAATAGCCAGAAAACATGGCTCATTTCAATATAAATCAGCTAAACAGGCTCAGCACGTTGCTTTATAACCACGTCACTCTCATTTAGGGGCATTCTCTTATACTTATCGCTTCCTGGGCTCTACGGAGCTGTGGGACTGGGAACTACACGGTTAAAATGCCAGCTGTGGTTGAGATTGATGGGACAGGATGAGAAGAGGAGAGGACAGAAGAGAAGAGAAGAGAAGAGAAGAGAAGAGAAGAGAAGAGAAGAGAAG
>JAOVVB010024992.1:0-15902 GCA_028570985.1 Heterobranchus longifilis | reverse complement strand
GAGTATTTCTAAAACGCAGCCAGAAACACAAGTGAGGACGGAGATGGTTTTCAGATGAAAACGTAGCAGTGTGGATGTGGCCTCAGATCCAAACTTCACCACTAACACGCTGGCTGCCTGTCACACGCACACGCAACATCACATGATACTGAATGCTGTTGGTTTTAGAGCACGCAGACACTGGCCTGCAGAGAGCACACGACCCACAAAACATGTCGTACTTGTTCTTGCAGGAAGAAACTTGAATCAGGTCCAGCTGAGTACATTTGCCAGTGACAGCTGGTATTATATCTCACTTATTAAGACATTGTTGAAAATGTTTTCTGTCGACTAATCG
Source organism: Heterobranchus longifilis (assembly GCA_028570985.1). NCBI lineage: Eukaryota > Metazoa > Chordata > Actinopteri > Siluriformes > Clariidae > Heterobranchus > Heterobranchus longifilis. Next base: position 15,565 of record JAOVVB010024992.1, on the reverse strand, counting down.
TTGATCTCTCGCTGCAGTTTTTAACATTCGTGGTCCTGTGTACTCTGTTATTTAGTACTTCTTAGTGTAGACTGGTACTATAGGACATACTACATGCTACATACTACATACATACACCTACACATAAAAACCAATGGGTGCTGCTCTGTAGTGACACAATCACTATGAATTTGGCGAGTATCTATTATTATGGCGGAAAACAATAAATTACTTGAAAATATCCTCTTCCATCGATATCAAAATCTTGTCTCCATTAGACAGTCTGTGTTTGCAGCCTTCTTTACAAACTCGACTGTATTAAAGGACATTTCAGCATCACTGTCTCACTGCACCAGACTCATTAATAGTAAGATGATGATGTCACTGTTACAAATGTTCAGAGCTGTTCTCTGCAAACTTCCTGCTAAAGTTACCGACAACAACAAAACCCAAAAGCACACAGTGATTGTTGTTGACCAATCAGGGCACTTGCTTGCCTGCATCTTATTTAACTGTGTCCATTCTTTATTGTTAGGTATTAAAGAAAATGTGCACGCCAACACATGTAAACATTCAACCATATACACTTGATATATCGGCTCGTGTGACTAAAATACGCCCTATAATAAATGTTGGAATATTAGAATATAAATCCTCTCCACTCAACTGTTGTGTATTCCATTAAAACATTCAGAGCTCTTTACAACGCCAGGAGCAGCAGCATCGCCTAAATATTCATCTCTGCCCTGCAAATAATGCAAATACAATAATCAAAGAGACATGTGGCCAGAAGAAATATATCAATATGTACATCGCCATAAATACCCACTGTGTTGTGTTATCTGTCAGCAAGCTGCAGTCATTGTGCTTTCTTTAAAGATCCAAAGGTTTTAATGTTTGTGTTGCTGGGCAGATTTCATCCTTCCAGTCACATGACTTCTCTCTGCGTGGCACTTTGGCACTAAGTTAAACATACAATGTACACACGTGTGGATTCTGCTCATCACTAAACAGTCCGTTACAAATTAAAGAAATTAATTCAACCACACATGCAAAATACCAAAGCAAAGCTAGTGTGGAATATTACTCTATAACTAAATAAAAAATCATTTCAATTCTGAGAATAAAGTTGATAAAGTATAGTATGAGAGCACGTGGTCATTTCACAAAAATGTTTTAACATTTGAACAAAGTTTTACAAGAAAGAAGTCGCAATATTATGAAAATAAAGAAAAAAACAGGAGACTAAAATAATAATAATTGTATATGAATGTATTGTAATAAAAAGGTTAGAGCAGCAGATTTTAGGAGACGTGTCATGTTTTCTGAGGAACATACATACAGACTAAATTTATTTACTACTGCCCTTTTTCATTATATTGCTTATTTATTGTAGTGTCATATTTTCTCATAAAATGATTGTAGTATTATTACTTTTTTATTGTAAAATTATGTTTATAACTTTATAATTAATTATTTTAAAATTACACTTTATTCATGTAACATTACGACTTTTCCTTTCCTTTTTTGTACTGTAATGCTTTTTTACTTATGATTTATGCTTGTAATATTGTACTTTCTAGTAAAATTACACTTTATTATTTTAATATTATCCATTTGTTATTATCCATATTATCCAAGCATTCTCTGTATATTTGTATAAGTTTGTCGTGCTGCGAGACGTGAGACTCACATGCTGCATGTGTCAGTGTACAGTACAGCTACTACACAGTCAGAATACTTCATATACTGCACGTTAACAGAGTGCTTTTAACTATAATTAAACACAAGTTATGTCCCATGATTTTGTTCTTATCCAACACAAACACAATACCACCATGACCTAAAAGATACTGTTATTGCCCAAAAGGGACTCCTCGTCGTCCAGACACAGTGGCCACCCACATTCATATGTACAAACACAGCACAGTTATGTCCATCTAATGGCATGTGGTTACACTGTAAAGTTAATATATCGATATTGTTACTGTACTGTTGTAATATACCGTCTGTATAAATGTTGTCAGAGATCCATCGCCGCTGTGGGACAGACCGTCTCTCCTACTGAGAGACTCACATGCTCAGCACTTTATTTAGCCCGTTATCCTTGCGCCTATAAAGCAAGTGTACAAAAATGGACAGGTGTTTCCAGATAAAAAAAAACACAAGGAAAACCTCTTATGTTGGGCCCTGACTGAAGTCCTTTCTTATTGGCCAGTTGGAGATGGTGGGCAGGGATAATTGTGTTCGTACTTTCTGTGGCTTCTTCCGTGAACGTCTTGCTAATAGGTTTTAATAAGCTTACAGTATGTCTCCTAGTTAGACATAACATTTATTCAGTTGGGTACTAAACGAGCTGGGCCTAGTTGGCCAGGTGAGAGGTTGTGGGTGGGACGAATACATTTTTGCGAGAATCGGAGAAAGAGATCTGCACACTGAATAAAAAGCTCCAAGGAATTTGAATGCACTACCACATTTTTGGTCATCCCCTATTTGGTGGCCCTAGGTGGACAGATTGAATCAAATTTCCTTTCATTTTTGACCCATTTTTTAATTTCTGAGCTGCCCATGCAGCATCTCCATTGAACTTTTGTACTGGTCAATAGGACCCATTTTACTCACAGGTATAGATGGATGGATTTAACACTGAGCATGTCATTCTTTATAGGCCAACCCCAGAGTAGGAGGTGGAGTGTGAGTCAGGATAGGGCGGGGTAAGGTAGGGGGAGGGGTTGGGCTGGGACGGCCAAACATTCCCTGCAACTGCCTGTTGGGGTGGTTAGGATGGTTAGGGTGGATGGGGTTTTCTTGAAAACTTCGAAGGTTTTCGTGGAAACGGCTGCTGCTTTCGTTGTCAATGCGGTTACTGTCGTCACAGAGGCGGTGGTTATTGTGGAGGTCGGGGGTGGGCCCTCGATCGGGGACGTGGACAATGTGGGAGCCACTTCTCCTCAGGGTGGACTCACGGCTGGAAGAGGCAACCGACTGGCAGTCGGAGCCACCGTCGCTGCTGGCAGCCGTTCCCTCTACGGGGGTGACCCTGATGGTGGTGATGGCCTGAGGGTGGGGGTGGAAAGGAGGAGCAAAGGTGGCAGTGGGGGTGAATGGCATGTTGGAGTTGGTAGAGCTGGGATTGGAGTTGGTAGAGTTGGGGTTAAAGTTGGTAGAGTTGGGGTTAAAGTTGGCAGAGTTGGGGTTAAAGTTGGCGGAGTTGGGGTTAAAGTTGGCAGAGTTGGGGTTAAAGTTGGCAGAGTTGGGGTTAAAGTTGGTAGAGTTGGGGTTAAAGTTGGTAGAGTTGGGGTTAAAGTTGGCAGAGTTGGGGTTGAAGTTAAAGTGAGCATTATTAAAGTTGGGATTGTTGGGGTTAAAATTGGGGTGCTGGAAGTTGTTGGGGTTATTGGGATGTAAGGGGTGTAAAGGGTGTACAACATGTGGATGGTTTGTGTATACACCTCCTCCCCCTCCGTCTCCTCCCCCTTCGCTCTCTGTTTCGGTTCCTGTCACGCTCCTCCGCCCATCCACTGACCCTCCATCCCTCAGGGAATCGCAGCTGTCTGTGTGTCTGTTCAGGTCGTTGAGGGTGAAAGCTGACTGTCGGAGCGACGCTCGTTGTTCTGGTGGTTTCCATCGCCAGGAGCCACTTCCATCTGTGCTCGGAGGTTTCACTATAGGTTTATTTGATCTGGACTCTGGGTGGGCTTCAACACGGATTATACTGCCACTTCTTTCCAAACCTCCTCCTAACAGAACAAGACAAATGATCAATAACTCAATATTTCTACTACTAACAATAATAATCATCATCTTAAATGCTTAATTGTTACCTTTAAGTTCTGTAACCTGGCTAAAATATACCATACATTGTAATAAAAAGATGTTGAGATAAAGGCATATTTGTAAATACATGTTGCTTAGGTAAAAGAACAAACACTAGGCATTTTTATAAATATGGTTAAAAAGTGATTTTATGAAAGATTTAAAAAGTACAGTGTAATAAATAGATTTAAAATACACATGTATAGTTATAAATATTTTTGTTTTATTTTGAAGAGTGCATAGTACTGACAGGAAGTAGTATCCGAGAATAAAGGTAATACTGGTCATTCATTGGTTGAGGTGGGTAACATCACAGGTACAGTATCGCACTCTACGGACACCAAAACAAACTGCAACTACCCTTCAAATCCTTGGAGGAGGAATTCAAGGTATCGAGTCAGAGAAGTGGTACAGTACAGAGACTCAAGTGATCTGAAGGTGGCTAAAGCAGGGATCCAAGTGAGGACTGGCAGGAAGTGGAGGGTGGAGGAAGCTGTTCAGGAAGCAGAGGCAAGGCTGGATCACAAAAGGCTGGTGGGAGTAGTCACACGGGGCCAAGATGGGCTAGGATCCTTTCCAACTCCCCAAATGAACACCATCAGAGGGAAGAAAGGGCACCACCTACTTCAGAAGGAGGTGAGAGCAGAAGAGAGCCTGCAAGTCAGTGGGAATGAAGCAACAGAGAGCTTGGACAAGATGGGAGAATGTGGTCGAGAGGAAAGTCACCTGGGCTGAGCTTTGGAAAGCTGAGACACACCGCATCAAATAACTCATCCAAACAGTCAACTATGTGCTTCCAAGTCCATCAAATCTGCACCCATGGGGCAAAGCAGAGTTGCCAGCATGCCCACTGTGCTCCAAGCGAGGAACCCTGGAGGATATCTTCAGATGCTGAAAAAGGCACTTGGAGAGGGACGGTACCGATGGAGGCATGATCAGGTCCTGAAGACCATCGCTGAAGTGGGCAAATCATGCCCAACTCTCCAAGCAGGCCATCTGCAAGCATCCTTACCTCTGCAAGGGACTGGCAGCTGTTGGTTGACCTTGAACAGCAGCTGAGGTTCCCCAACCATACTGCAGCCACCACCCTATGACTAGACATTATTCTTGTGTCTGCGTCCACCAAGAAAGCTGTGCTGCTGGAGCTAACAGGTCCTTGGGAAGACTGCGTGGAGGAGGCCTTTGAAAGGAAGCTCTCCAAGTACGCAGGACTAGTCAGTGACCGTCAACAGGCTGAATGGAGAGCAAGGTGTCTCCCAGTGGAGGTTGGATGCAGGAGATTTGCAGCCCATTCTTTAGACAGAGCCTTCAGAAATGTGGGCATTGAGGGAGAGAGAATCATCCGCAGTACCACCAACACCACAGAGAGGGCTTCAAGATGGCTGTGGTTCAAAAGTGGAGAGCCATGAAGTCATAGGTAGCTCACCATCTGGACACAAGCTGGGGTCTGATCAGCCCCGGCTGGGTCACCTGGAAGAGGGTGTATGATGCAAGACCTGAATCACCTGATGATTCCAGGAACATCACAATGTACACTACATTTTGGCAAGGGAAACTGGCATGGCCATTTTCAAAGGACTTGACCTCAAGATATCTGAATGACATACCCACGTTATGCTAATCCCATTCCATTTGGGGCAAAAACCTGCAGCTTTTCTGATGTTAGTCCCCATAGTAGCCATTTCATTGTCATGAGACCATTTTTGAAACATGACCTCACTGTATAAAATGACCTGTTGTGACCTCTAGGATAATCACAGCCTTGTGAAACTACCACAAACTAGAGACCTAGGACACTCACATGATGTGTAGATTTCCTAGGTATATTGACAATAAGGGGGTTTCTGAGCAGTTTCCAGAACAAAAGTGCTCACCATCCAATCACCAAAAATCTCCAAACCTCCAAAACGTTTTTGATACCAAATCTACAGTGTTCCTCAAGGGTTTGGTGTCTTAATGTGGTATTTTGGAGGTATTTCTGACCATTTTTATAAATTCTCGAGTGGTCTAAAATGGTTAAGTTGTGCACCAAATCTGTGTAACAAATGGTATCAACCCCAAAATTGCTGCAACAACTTATGAGACATAATAGAACATGGCCATGATCATCATCATATACAGCCATAACACTGTTCTAAGCCCTTATACACTCAAAACCTTCAAAATGTAATAGGTGCCTAACCAAAAACACAATGTTTATTACAGATTTATTATTATAAAACCTGCATCTCAAATCAATTGACCTGCTATCTCCCCTTAAAGACCGTATGGTCTTCTGCAATATTTGAGATAATTATACTAATGATTGATGTCATATTGAGTCATATGTAGTACCACACATCCAATATATATGTATATTAACAGTACAGACCTCCTCCTCCCATAGCGCCAGTGGTGGAGGCTGGTGGTGATGGGTCCTGGTCCGTCAGGGCTCGGTACCGGATGCTGCCACCGTCCTCTGACCGAGGAGAGTGAAGCAGACCCTGCTGTTTGGATAAGGCTATCACCTGGAATCGGAGGATGACAGTGAAATGACTTGCTGCTGGGATACTTACTCATTACCAACTAACCTGCTCTACTTGTAGGTGCAGTGCTACTGATAAAACTAGGAACCTTTTAACAAAAAACCTATGACTGCTGCTCTCCACTAAATATACAGCCTGCACTGAAATTCTGTATTAAAATTATTAAATTCTATTTTATATATGAAATACATTTTATTAGCCTGGCACGCCAGACTAAAAATAAAAGTCCTCTGCTACTTTCATGTTTATATTGGGGGGGCAAATGCACATGCTCTACATTTTGAGGGTGACATGTAACTACATTCCAGCACAACACTCCTCTGTTAGTCATCTTAAACCCACTCCATATTAGAAAACAGTTGTGAATGAATCGACTAAGTCAATCTGCCAGACTCAGCAGATACTCTGGTTCCCAGGCTAACATTTTATAGTAGAATAATTTCCTGATCTCATCACATAGCAAATTGTTGAATACACTTTTGAAGCACATTGACTCTATGAGGTCAAGTATATAGTGTAGGCGACATCTTGAGATACATCAACACTAAAAGCTTTTCTTGCACCACTGCAGCAGAGAAACATCACATTTAAGAAGGTTGTATCACTACATATACATTTGGGAACTTAACTCGATAAATTACTTAAAAGATCAATCATCAGAACTGTCTTTGACTTCAGTCAATCTAGTCGACTATAGACGGAGAGTAAAGTCTCTCTCCTCTGTTCTCACACTTCTGAACCTGTTTGGGTGTCTCAGACTGTAATCTCTCGGTTTGTATCTTATCTGACAGGTCACTTTTACCAGGTGACATGTAAAGCATCAGTATCTAAACCATGCAGGGACAGGGGTTCCACAGGGCTCCGTCCTGGGCCCTCTCTACTTCTCCCTCTAAACAAGGATGCTTAGTGCTGTCATACACTCATACAACACTGCTATGCTGACAACACCCAACTATTCCTCTGGGACAATAAATCTATGTCTAATCTAATCTATTCTTCTCACAACTTCAACTTTTCTGCATTGATAATTGACTTTTCTGCATAACCTTTCAAAAGAGAATCCCAATGCATCTAATAATTGAGATTATTATAATCAAGATTATTATACTGACACTCCCTGCTTGCTTGGCAGATATCTCAGTGGCATCACCTAAAGCTCAACCTCAAGTTTCCTCAGGAGAAAGGATGCCCTTGCTGAGACCTGTCCATGTTTAACTTTAGTACTCTAAACATGTTGCACAGCTAGCTCTTATAGCTATAAATTAGCTTATTGTATGTCGCTTTGGACAAAAGCGTCTTCTAAATGTCATGTAATATAATCTAACAAGCACTTGACTTAGATGGATTAAAAGAAGAAAAAGAATGATGAACCTGCATGAGACGAGGCTGTCCTCCGGCACTGAGCGGCCTGCAGGGGATCGTGGTCTTCTCAGTCACTCTCAGCCACTTCTCTCTCACTGACCCACCTCCATCCATAATGCTGTCCTCTGATTCACTCTCCTGATCCTTGCTGGTGAGGTTTTCCTCCTCAGGAATGTGAACCAGCTGGGAGGATCCAGGCCGGGATTGGATAGACACTCTGGCCCCACCGGCCAATCCGGTGCTGCCATTATGGGTCAGGTGATTGTGATTGGTCATAGGAACAGAGCTTGCTGCTAGTTTCATGTACTGAGCTGGGATGTGGGCCCCAGCACGCAGCTCTGCTTCCTGACAGGTGATAAGTGTAGGCAGGTGTACTCCAGCTCGGAGCTCTGCCTCGAGGCCCATGGCAGAAGGCTCAGAGGAGCAGCGCAGCTCCATGTTCCTCTGAGGAGATGAGGAGGAGGCCGGTCTTATTCCATCCATCACCTGCAGGGATAGTTTCCTGTTGTCATTTTTATTCTTCCACTGGCTGAGCAGCTGTTTGGATCGAGTTGAGTCCATTGACGCGTGGATGGAGGCATGACGGCGTGGAATGCGACCTTCCTCCAATGAGGAGCCTCCGTGGGACCTGGAAGAAGGGGCAAAGAAACTTTATGAGCAACAAGACAGAAGAAGATTGCAGCAAAAGTGCATCAGCAGTGTATTGAAGTGATGTCACAATCGCATTAGTACACTGCTGACCAGTGATGCAAGTCACCCGTATGCTAACCACAACAATGAGTTTAGCTAAAATAGAAGATTCGTACAGAGCCCAGTGGGTGTCATGGAGAAAAAAAACAATGTGCACATAAATTACGAATACATGATCTTGAATTAATGTTCTCTGAATGCACAAATTGTTAATTTGTCCACTCAAATTAATTAACTGTACACTCAATTACCAATTACTGCTTTCAAATATTTCTCTTGGCAATTCCTGTGATTAATTTGAAAGCACAAATTAATTTCTGGGCACAAATACATTTTTCCCCATGACACTACTGGACTCTGTAGAGCCAGGTTTTCTGTGAAAAGAAACAACAAACATACTGTAGTCAAGTCCAGTTGCATATCTGTATGTATAGTAGCCTGTTACTGTGCAGAACTACCAGTCATGCTCTGAGTGGCTGAATTTTGAACGGACTTTTCGAAATGTTGAGGCCAGTGGCAACGATAACACAGTTGGAAACAAAGTGGGGTGTGGAGTGTGGCACAACAGGAGTCATGACCAATCAAATCCCCTCCTGCCCTCTCTTTTAAAATTACTACCAAAGCACTTAAAATGTTGTGATAGAGAAAATGACCCAGTATGAAAGCCATTTCCACAGATTCTTTCTGTCTTTCAAATTGATTTAATAGATCCCCCCTCGTCCCTCTCTTTTTAAGTTTGGTGCAGTCAGGTCTACAGTTAGTTTAAGTTACTCAAACAGCTGTGCGTGTGTGTGCACGCGTGTGCATGTGTTACAATAGGACATTATTGGTTTATTATTATTATTATTGAAAATCCCCAGGCTGCAAAGACACTGCCCCTCATTCCTGTGGTGACTTCATATGAGCTTAGTGTAGCTTGTTTTTAGCCTTCAGGGAGAGCCAGACATCACAGACAGAAACCACTACTGCTTGGGTTTCCACTTGTGCCAAGGCTTCTACTAGGCCGGATCATCGCAGTGGGCTCCTTCTGGAGTGTAAGTACCGCTGGTACCCACTTGCTAACAGCTAATATTAGCTCATTGCTAATAGCTGCTAGCTACGTCAACACTGTTATTTAGCTCTGTGTACTGGCAGCTATTTCTCTCTCCGCAGTATGCCTCCACTCACCTCAGCGGAGACTGAGCTGTCCAGTCTGAGATCCGAACTCCACTCCATCGAGAGCCTCCTGGATGATGTCCTACAGCGGCAATCCCTGCTTCTTTCCCGGCTGGACATATTGCAGCTGGACACTCCCCGCAGCTCTGAGAGACCGGTGAGTAGTGACATCCCTGTCCCATCTGTGGACCACCATCTCCCCTGGACGACCGTTGTGAAGACGGGGAAAAAAGGAAGGATCTCTCGTCCTCTGTTCTCACCAGACGGGGATGTTGACCCTGTCCCGGTATCAAACGTTTTGCCCCACTTGAAGAGCTAACCAAGCTAGTGGCTACAGGTGTGTCCACTGCCCCGGAGCAGCCTGTCCTGGTCTGTTCCGACGCAGGGCGAGAACGTTGTCAATCCCAGATGACCTCCCCTCCCCTGCGAAACGGCGCTGATGTTTTTATCCTTCTGCCGTCTCCAACTTCCAGTGCGCTCCTGCTAGCCCCCAACCTCATCTGCTCAACAGAGCACTGGCCACTGCTGTGGCCAGCATTGACGTCACCTCCAGCGGCGATTCACCAGGTGAAACTTCTTCAATCAGCTCTGCTGTCCTTATCTCATCCAAACTCTCTATTTACAATGGTGGCTGTAAGGACATACAACCTGAAATCCTTATTGTTGGCGACTCCATCATCCAATCTGTTGAACTCCCAGGCGCAATTGCCTACTGTCTTCCTGGTGCCAAATTTACAGACATTATCCAACTGTCCCCAGTACTGATAGACCACCACCCCTCAGCTCGCATACTGATTGTTCATGTGTCCACGAATGACGTCATGCATAAACAATCAGTCTTACTCCGCGATCAACTTGGGTCTCTCGCAGTCACAATACAAAGCCTGGGCAAAACCTGCATCTTTTCCGGCCCCATTCCCTCTCCTTCAAAAAGCCCTGAGCGTTTCAGCCGTCTCTAGTCTGCACGAATGGCTGAAATGCTTCTGCACTGCAACTGGGCATGGTTTTATTAGCAACTTGGACTATTTTTGGACCAGACAGCATATCACTTTTAACCTTGACTGATAACTACCTCAGCATGACCCTGCATCAGAAGCCACTCCCATCCACAATAATGAACATCTCTCCCTGGGTCCTGCTGATCACTCCTTTATCAACAATATACTTATTAGGGTCACGTCAAACAGTGCCACCTACAAACCCAGATGCTCCAATTCTACAACAAGAACAAACTTGGTTTCTATTCCACTCATTCCTGCAATAAAGTCAGGTCTATTTTCATCTCAACTCCAATTAAACTCCTCAACTGCATCTTCTCCCGAAGTCATCTCTAACAATGCAGCTGTGTTTTGTCTACTGAATGTCAGGTCCCTTGCTAACAAGTATTTTTTATGTCAAGATTTTGTTATGACTAAGGATATTGACTTTTTATTTATTTGGTTAATTTACCTGGTTACATTCTGGTCACTCAGCTCCACTAACTGAGGCATGTCCCCCTAAATACTCCTTTTTAATCAACCCAGTCTGTCTGGCCGTGGAGGGGGGGTAGCTGCTATTTTTAAAAACAACTACAAATGCTCCCCTATCTCCCTCAATTCCTTTTCTTCTTTTGAGTCCCTGGGCTTCCTTCTAAATGGCCAACAGCCGTTATTCTATGTTTTAATCTATAGACCACCTAAGACTAACACTGGTTTTATTCAAGAATTCTCTGAATTAAAATAATTTCTTTTATCATGGCTAAATACGATAGAGTTCTTATCCTTGGTGATTTTAATATCCATGTTTGTTGTCCCTCTACATCTTGTTTTATCGCTGATTTTATTAACCTCTGTGAGTCTTTTAACCTTGAGCAATCTGTCAAAAAATCTGACCCACAACAAGGGACATACTCTTGACCTTGTGTTGTCTTATGGTGTCTCTCTTAATAACATCGATCTGCTTGATTTTAATGTCTCTGATCACAAAGCTGTAATCTTCTATACTATGCTCCCACCTCCTGTTCATAAGCCACCATCCTCTGTCTGCTCTCTGTCTTTTAATTCTAAGTCAGCTAGTAGTTTCAGCAAAAACGTTTTATCTGTCTCAGCAAACAACTCACCTAATCAGAAGGAACTCTCTGTTGATGATTTATTGGATAATTTTAACTGTACATGTCAGACGATCCTTGACGACATCACCCCTATCGTAACAAAACGAGCTAAACACAATGCCCTCCCTTGGCTTAATGATTACACAAGGGATTTAAAGAGTCAATGTAGAAAAGCTGAGAGAAAATGGAGGAAGGACAAACTCAAGGTATCTCATGATAAAGTTTGATGCTGGCATATCAACAAGCAGTCAAGGAGGCAAGAAACTCTTATTTCTCTGACCTGATTAGTAGAAACTGCCAGAACCCCAGGGTTTTATTCCAGGCAATAAATTCAGTGGTCGGCCCTCCTCCTGGCCAGCCTATGGAAGCATCCTATGAAAAATGTGATCATTTTCTCCACCACTTCATTAATAAAATAGATGACATCAGGCTCCATAGCTCACCCGTGTCAAGAAATGTCCTCATCTGCAGTGAACCCTCTGCCAGCATACCCAATTTTAAGGCAACTTCCCTGTTAAATTTAGAAGAGATAATCCACCACTTAAATTCTTCAACCTTCCAGTCAGACATCATCCCCACCAGATTTCTGAAAGACGTATTCCAGACAGTCAGCCCACAAATCCTCACTGTCTGCTGGTTCCTTCCCATTCTGTTTTAAAAACGCGATAGTTCAACCCCAAAAACTACATTGGTATTAAGGACACTGCTCTTGCCTGGTTCCACTCCTACCTATCCAACAGATCTTTTTCGGTTGCTATGGGGGAATTTTCCTCATCCCCAGCCCCCATTACATGTGGCGTGCCTCAGGGATCAATTCTTGGTCCCTTATTATTTTCTATTTACATGCTTCCCTTGGGTCATATCATCCATAAATACAATATTAATTTCCACTGTTATGCGGATGATACCCAATTATATGTCCCGCTTGCAGGCAGTGACTCACTTTCAGCTGTTATGGCGTGTCTCGCTGACATCAAATGCTGGATGTCTCAAAATGTCCTGCAGCTCAATGATTCCAAGTCGGAGGTTCTTTTATTCGGCCCCCCCATCCTGAGTTGAAAAATAATCTCGGGAACCTGTCCTCTAACATTCAGCACTTGATCCTCAAATGAGTGTCCTGTGTCCTTAAGATGTAAGTGGACTGCTGAGTCCAGGCTGGATGAGTTGGCTCTTCTGTGTTGTGCAATGCGTTTGTGCAGTGGTTGTTTGGTTTCCCCGATGTACAGGTCTGTGCATTCCTCAGAAGAGGAATTTTAAGATGTTTGCATCTGAGCCAGAGAGGACAGATGGTTTGAGAGAGGAGTGAAGGAAGCCATCTTTGTTAACTTGGAAAAACCATCACTTAACAGAGAGGGGGGGCGGGCTTCGACACAACCTTTCAGCCACTTACAACGCTGAGGGGGCCACACCCATCCCACGCAGTTTAACAGCCATCTGGACTCATGTGACTCTAACGACCCACATGATGACAGGGCGAGCCAACGACTCACAGGTGACCACAACGACCCGTTCACAACCTGACCCAGGTGACACTAACTAACACTCAGTGGGTTGGTCACATGACACACCCTTCAAGAACAACAACACAAAGAAGTTAAATTGTTGAACTCCCGTCTAGTCAGTCTAGAACTGATGAAACCCCTCGATGAGACCTGAAACTTCCAGCAGTCCAGCTGCCGACTTTAGCTCCCAGCGATTGTTTTCCTGTATATGTTTGTTGTTCATGTGAAAAAGACGTGCAGTATCTGACGCTTTGGGAATGGAGATCTTTTAATGTCCTCCTTTCTGTTTTCTTCTCTCTGATATTTCACAACTTTTGTTCCAGAAATGTGCTGTTATTTCCTTTGGAATATCTCTCTCGGGGTCCGAAAGCTTGACAGCCCTAGCAACAGTCACCAAGGGGGGGGCGGGGTCAGTTTTCTTTATATTTTGCTTCTGAAGAGTCACTGTGAATAAGGACCGGTTTTATTTCAAAGATTTGCACATTAGCAGGAATGTAACACAACATGGAACTGAAAGCAGTGCTCTGTTCACTTAAATGTGAAAGTGCAATCAAAATATTGTGTCCCCAAAATCAATGAATAATCATGATAAATAATCGTGATCTCAATATTGATCAAAATAATCGCGATAAATGTGCCACCCAGAGTCCTTTTATTACCAAACTTTGCAGCTGACAGCCCGTAGTGGCTGCAGAGATGTAAGAAAAACCAAAGGGGAATTTTAATATTAGTTAACTCACTCCGACAACAACAAAAAAGAAGCAGGATTTAGGACTTATACTGAAAACTTTTGTGTCATTCTGAGACTTACCTTATGCCAAGACAATTGACCCTTCGCTAAGCCCCGCCCCTTTGTTGTTGGTCCGTCAAGCTGTCTGAGCTAGCATGGAGCTAACATGGAGCTAACATGGAGCTAGCATGGAGCTAACATGGAGCTAACATGGAGCTAGCATGGAGCTAACATGGAGCTAGCATGGAGCTAACATGGAGCTAACATGGAGCTAGCATGGAGCTAACATGGAGCTAACATGGAGCTAACATGGAGCTAACATGGAGCTAACATGGAGCTAGCATGGAGCTACACATACAGTCTATGAGCACACTCCCTGAAGAAATACTGTCTGATTTTTAGAAAAAGGAAAAGGTGATTTCAAAGAGAAGCGAAGAAGCGAAGTGTTTAAATGTGTTTAAATATCCTGGATGTTAAACTGACTCCACAGTGAGAAAGATAAAGATAGAAGCTAACACTGAAGCTACAGATCACTCTGGCACCGTTACAGATCTGACGGTAAGCTCGCGGTGGTTTCAGTCTGGTACTGTTACAGATCTGACGGTAAGCTCCTGGTGGTTTCAGTCTGGTACCGTTACAGGTCTGACGGTAAGCTCCCGGTGGTTTCAGTCTGGTACTGTTACAGATCTGACGGTAAGCTCCCGGTGGTTTCAGTCCGGTACTGTTACAGATCTGACAGTAAGCTCCTGGTGGTTTCAGTCCGGTACCGTTACAGGTCTGACGGTAAGCTCCTGGTGGTTTCAGTCCGTTATGAATCTGAAGTGGTCAGTGACAAACGGAGGAGCAAGACGAGGGAGAATGTTGGATTAACTTTTGATCCTTGGACTCAGCTGAAGGAGTTTCAGCGACGATGATATGGCAACAACTGATGTTAGCACATATTAGCAATGTTATCTTTATCATCCAAACAACAATAAAACATTAACAACGATTATCAACAACCACAGTCCTTACAACCTGAATGTGTTGTCAGCAGTTAGCTCGTCAACATGAGACAAACAGCAGCTTCACTCGCTGAGTTCCACGTCGAGTAGCTGAATGTTCAATAGCACCTTTAAGACATTTGATTATCAGATCCTTTTTATTTTGGAAACTAATCAAGAATCTTTTCTGCTGCAAAATAGCAGTTCTAAGTAAAGCACAGCAAGCATAACATTGGAAACCAATTTTGATTGGCCTCAAAATTCACCTCAAATGTTTTAAAGTGTAATTTTGTTGACTGCCACAGTTGTTGGTTAATGTTGATCATACAACTAATCCTCAGCAAAGCTTTTCTGGAACCTGTCTCTTTCAGTTTTCAGCACAGACCAGTTCTAGTCTTGTGTTTAATGACGTGTAAATCACTCGTCCTTTCAGCTGTGTTGGTCAGAAAGATTGTCGTGCTTAATGAGAATCAGAATCAGATTTATTGCCGAGTAGTTTTTACGTACAAGGAATTTGTCTTGATATGATGCATAACAAGAACACAAAAACATATACATAAACAAATAAAAACAACAACAAAAAAAGTGCATATGTATATATACATATACATACATATACATATATATATATGTATATGTATATATATATATATATACATATACATACATATACATATATATACATACATATATATATATGTATATATATATATATATATATATATATATATATA
>JAOVVB010024974.1:0-15903 GCA_028570985.1 Heterobranchus longifilis | reverse complement strand
TATATGAAAAGAACAACAAAGGAACAACACAAGACAAATGTATTAGAATGGTATTAGAATGATATTAGACATGAATTAAAAATATTTGCACCATCACAGAATACCCATAAAACAATGCAATTGACATCAATTCAATTAGCTGCAAGTAACACTGTACCTAAACAAAATATCAATGGGAAATCAAGAGAAAAGGGCTAATTTGAAGTGAAGTGCATTTCAGAAAATACACACATCAAGTGTGAAGTCAAGTATTTTACTCATATACATAGGCTAAACAAAACAGTTCCAGATTATTTAAAATAATGTTCAATTTGTTATTGCTATTTTAGATTTTAGAAAATTACAAATGATTCATTGATGAAGCCTTTTGTAACCAAAAAACGTTTCATGGATCCCCTGGCAAAGTGCCACAGACCCCACTTTGAAAATCACTGCTTTATACAATACATTCCTTATTCCATCAATGTGTTTTGCTGTGTATCACCTAACTGACAAAGCAGTCACACTTTACTGTTTCTCATATGTAATAACCTCCCTGTAATTTAGGGTTTGCATCCAGATGAAATACTGAAGAGTGATTTTATAAATTCTGATGGTAAAGTTTAAAGCGTATCCTTACTGTATATATTAGGTAGAAGGTCTTTTAGTTATAACTGTAGGTGGGGATGTTAGCGCTGGCCGGACTACATTAATCCAGTCAAAGTCAGGTTTTACACATGTCGAGCCAAATGTGATATTTCTCTGTTCTTCTAACTTAAAAAACAATGTATGCAGAAGAAGTGGAGGCTTGTTGGATGTTTCCTCAGATGTAGATATATATGCAAGTGTAAGCCTGAGTCCACTGCTGTAGATGAGTCCATTAATGCAGATAGAGATGTTAGTGTTAGTGGAGTCCATTAGGAGAACATTATGTACCGGCAGTTTGAAGCTCAAGAGTGTCTTAGCGAGTGAAGCTGCTCAAGTGTGGATAATCACATCGCCTGCCTTTACAGTACATGCTGGTGGGGGAAGGACGTGCAGCCTATTGTTATACCATCTCTCTCTCTCTATCTCTCTCTCTCTCTCTCTTTCTTTCTTTCCCTCCTGTCTCTCTGAGGGGTAATAACATAGTCTACACTTCTTCCCCTCTTCTCTCTCTGTCTCGCCTGTCTGTTTTGTGTCTCCCCAAGTTCATTCCCTCTTACACTTTATTTCGCTCTCCCCCTTTCTCTCTGTCTTTTTATACTTTGTTCCTTCTCTCTCTCTCTCTCTCTCTCTCTCCCTCTCTCTCTCTCTGCCTGTCTCTCCTTATGCTCTTAGGTCCACTACACAGCAACCTCTAAATTATTCACATCAGACCACTCTTTGCATCTTCTGTGCTGTTCCGCTCCATCCATCCAGAATTTGCCCCGTCTCACATGGTTGTCTTTGTACTTGTGTGTGTATTGTGTGTACATGTGTATGTGCGCTTGCTTATACGTCCCTGCATCTATTTTTGATATTTTCTGCCTCCCTTGATGGAAGCTATCTGCTCGTGTCTAATCTTTATCTTTATTGGGAACTTAACCACTCATGCACACACATACGCGTGCGTACGCACACGCGCACGCACACACACACACACACACACACACACACACACACACACACACACACGCACACACACATATCCTCAATCTAAGACAGTCAGTCTTTATGCAGTGATTAGCCTCTTTCTACTCCTCTGAGGAGTCATTGTGTTGTGGATGAATAAGAGGCCACCTGGGAGCAGCTAATAGCCCCTGATATACTGTCAGTCCAAATGTCAGTTGCAAAGTACACACACACACGCACACACACACACACACACACACACACACACACACACACACACACACACACACACAGGTTCACGCAACACACACAGAGTCTTGTCAGTCATGTCTCCTCGTCTCCCCTGGCTCTTTAAAGACACAGCTCCAGTGACTGACTGACTGACTGACTGTCAGACAGGAGGGATCCGGTGTTAAGGTCAGCCGGCTTAATTACCGAGGATTAAAACCAGGCTAATTGAAATCTTGGCTTCCAGTAAACGGCTGTGATTGACAATGGCTGAAATAATAATGAACTTGAGAGCAATTATATGCTTTAGGATCCAGTGTACAGCCTGATACTGTATAATTCATGGTTTGGTGGTTTGGTAAAAGCTGAGTCAGACACACGTCTGTTTGAATTCATCTAAATGAGTAAATTGGAAAGACAAAGTTGTAAAGTTCTTATTTCCATCCTTAAAGAGATACTTTGAACCAGCTCTGCGTCATCTTAGTGTGATCTCTGTGTGTAGATGAACGGTGTTTGGCTCCATGGATCTCAGCAGGCCTCCGCTGCTCTGCAGGGAATTCCATGTGCCACCATTCATCTTTACATACAGAGCTCACCCTGTCATGACACAGATTTTTATTTAAATCAGCAAAATGTCTCTTTAAATTCACGGTAAAGTACAATTTAGATATTTATTTTGTTTTCTATAATCAAAGTACTTGCTAAGATCTTGGATAGTGGCAACAATGAAGTCTGAAGGGGCAAGAAACACGAGCGTTCAGGTGATCACAGCTTGTAAACGAGCCAGAAGTTTAGCCCGAGTATGTAGACCACTTTATATGAAGATAAAACTGAAAGTGGGTGCAGCAGAAATATTGGTAAGTGAAAGTTGAACCAGAAAGTGGGTCTTTGTTGCCTCCTTCACATACGTTTGGCAAACTTGAGTGGTTGTTAAAAAAAAAAAAATCTAAATGCTCATTTCTTGCCCTTCTTTTTAGTAATGTCACTGCATTTCCAGAACACCTCTCCAGCTACCAGTCCAGCTAATGTTATTAATACTGATAGGAATGATGACCAAAACTGGGAAAATAGGTGGTAATAATTTGAATTTTGAAAACCTCTAATTATATTCCTTATATTATAATCCCATATATTCCCACCTGTCATCATATTGTATCTTATGATAAAAAAGTGATCGACACAACCCTACGGTTAAGTGTACCTCACATCGTGCTTACCATCATACTCACGTCCTGCCATTCCATTGAGCTGTTTGTTTCTTTTCCCCGTGCCGTTCAAAAGGTGTTGTCCGTCTGCCTGAATCCATGTGAATGCAGCATAAGAATCGCAAAGTATTGCAGTAGTACAGCTGTTGTATTGGATTGCAATACATTCTGAGTGTTAATTTTATTGCATCCATCATTTATACTGAGTCGGTTTTGAATGAGAGAAACAGGTTTGTTTGCAGGTGCAGATATTACACTTAAGCTTCTGATACAGCAGCCAGCTCATGCTTTAGTTCCCATGATTGTAAGACCAGACTTGACCCGTGCGTTCTTCCAGATTTACAGATGACAAACCCAGCGAGCGATGTGTGTGGATTTCATTTTGGGTCTCATAATAAAGAGGACAGTGTTCGCACGGCAGTTCCCATGATTGTGAGACCGGGCTTTTCTATGAGCTGTGAAATTATCTGGATCCCTCACAGTGGAAACACTCAAGTGGGAGCACATCCAAATGAAACAGTGGGATGTGTGGAAGGCTCCGTCAACAAGGGAGTGTAGGGTTACGCATCTGCTCTGACCTCAGGGGGTACTTAACTGTTCAGCAGCGCGTACACACACACATGCACACACACACACTGGAGCAGCTTTGTCCCAAACACACTTTGGTGTTGCTTGCACCTGTCCCCATGATGGATGGTGGAGAGCTGGTTATGTGCATGTGTTAACATGTGTGTGTGTGTGTATGTGTATCAGGCCTCAAATGCTTCCACTTATATCACTTCACACCTTGTCAGGTTTAAATTAAAAAAGCTTGTGTTTTTTTTATCTGCTCTAGAATGTGCGTGCGTGCGTGCGTGCCTGCGTGCATTGTAGGAGAAAATGCATTCTTAAAGTATCATGCTTTGCTATAATTGATTTAGATGTGTTGTTTTGTTACATTTATATGATAATCCACTGTAATTGAACTCATATCTGATAGTCCATTAAGATCAATCTGGATACATCTAAAGAACAGTTGCATGCTTCATTATGGCTAAAGTTCTCATGTTGATGGCACCATGCTTACATCAATCACACAGATTAAAAAAACATCACAGTGTGTGTGTGTGTGTGTGTGTGCGTGTGTGTGTGTGTGTGTGTATTTTCGTCTGTGCTTTTGGTTGCCTACGTCTGCAGGTTCTTGCGCACACCTCTGCCTACAAATCCTCTTGCTTTTTGTGCATGTGTGAGCGGTCGCAGTGTAGAAGAGGGGCAGAGAGAGATGCATGATCTCGGGGAGTAGCATTCTAACTGTGCGTCCTCAATGTTCGGTGCAGTGTCCCACCCCAGGTAGATGAAATAGAATGCATTATTCCTGCCTACGAGGGGCTGGCTTTGAAGTAAGCGTTTGCATAATGAAAGCGGAGAGAATCAGGATTGTTATGCCGTATGTGTCCCTTGTGCTCTCTCTCTCTCTTTCTGTCTGTTTTTCCTCTTGCTCTCTCCCTTGTTCTCTCTCTATTTTCCTTTTTGTCACTCTGTCTTTGTGTCTTTGTCTCACTGTATTACATTCTTTCTCCTTCTTTTTGCACTTTTGCCCCCTTCCACCACCCGCCCACACAGACACACTGGTACACACAAACACCTTCTGATCTTGTTCTCTTATTATGTCCATGTTTCCATTTGTCGGGCGTTGTGATTGATTGAAACCGAAGCTGTTAAAAGGCCACACACGCACTCACAAAAGCTGGTGTCTCACGACCCGTCGGCTATGGTTCGATGGGCTAGGACCAGAATTAGCATCTCCTTGGCGTGGTTCAGCGCTAGGATTTCCCGTTAATGAGGCTCTGTGTGGTTGGGAGGGATAAAGTCACAAGGGATTTTGAGTTTAAAAAAAAATTGGGGGAAATTACAATAGACTGCCTTCTAGATCAAATACAGGCACATGCAGGAACCCACACTCCTGGCTCATCTGTATTTTTTTACCATGTCTATCTTTATCCACTTTATTATGGATGACTCATGAATCTCGCAGTTTCAAAGTGCAGCCTTGAACAAAGTTAAGAATTTGTTTTTAAACACTGATTTGCTCTGAATCCGTTTGATTCCAAGGCTGAATACAGTATATCCTCACTTTGTCTGAGTTCAGGTGTCTTTGATCCCGCACCTCCTCGAAGCATTGTCCCCTCCTCTCCCTTAAATCTCCCACTTCATTTCAATGAAGTTGGCCCACTGCCTTTGATTTCCTTTATCACAGTAGAACGACTCTTCATGTTTGATCTAATTGCCTCAGATGTCTCTGAATTCATATTTGATTTTCTATCCCAAAAGGGTGCGAGTCCCAGTGGATGCGTCTCAACTATTTGATTCATGCAAACGGGGTGAGCTTCCGGAGAAGGTTCTGTGTAATAGACTGAGCAGGACAAAAAAAATGTGTAGCTCAACTGCTACTGAGTCCCAGCAGAATAGAGAGTATTTGATATTCAATTGATTCTTATTTCAAGAGCGGTTCCCTGAAGCTTTTGTGAGATTGTCAGGTGGAATGAAATGTTACTTATTCTATTTGACCTCACTATTGTATTCGTCAAAAGTCTTGCCTCCAGCCTCAAGGCCAATTCAAAAACATACTTCGATTCTAAATTGAATCTAAACTTTCCCTTAAAACCTTTTCACACTGGACTAGTGACTGCTTGTTGTCAATTCAGGGCTCAAGCCGTGTCTCTTCAAATACGAAGCATCATGTTTTGTTTTAAACGTCGACTATCTGCTTTAGGTGTGTGTCAAATGCACGACATTTAGGGAAATATGTTTTTTTCGCTTTCTTGTTTGAGAGTTAGGTGAGAAGGCTGACACAAATCTTCTATCCCGATATAGGTCATTTCATTTCTCGATAAGGATGTATATCACCAAATAGGATTTTTTCTGGTGATTCAAGAAATAGTCTATATGAAATAACCACAAGGTAGAGCCTATTTTTGTATACTCTATACTCCATGTTAGCAAAACAGCACCTCTATGTTTGCTTTGCTGCCACGCTCAAGAATGAGAATGTAAAGTGTCATCCAAATGCACAGTTCGGCCGCTGTTTTTTTTTTTTTCGACATTGAGATAGAAACGATATAAAAAATACATACGATATATATTTTTATATTGGTTTGAAGAGGTATAGAGCGGTCGTCCACTAACCGGAAGGTCGGTGGTTCGATCACCGGTCCCTGCAGTCTACATGTCGAAGTATCCTTGGGCGAGATACTGAACCCCAAAGTGCTCCCGAAGACATATCCATCAGCGTGTGAGTGCGTGTGAATGTTTATCTCCCTTGATGACCAGGTACCTTGCATGGTAACCTCTTTTTATCCCTCTGTGCATGATTGTGGTGTGAATGGGTGAATGACTCGTAGTGTAAAGCGCTTTGAGTAGAAAAGCACTATATAAGTACAGTCTGCTGATAGGAATCTCATATCTATCTGTTCAATAAGCTACAGCCAGCAGTCTGTTATCTTAGATTAGCATACATTTAGATTAGCATTAGCATAAGAGGAAACAGGGAAACACTGGCTCTGTCTAAAAGTAATAAAATCCATGTTTCTAATATTTTCCTCCATGTTTAGCACCACAAACTGCAGCCTTCAAAATGTCCATGCAGTTAAATCAAGCATAAAAAAAAAATCATTATTATTATATGCAAATTTGACTAAACCCACTGAAAAACGAGACATAGTTCCAGCATCGCTATGTCTTGTAGGAAAAACTACTGTAACAATACAACACTTTTCTATATTGAATCAAATTAACGTGGATGAAGGTGTATTTTTATTTTCCAGCTGTGTTTGACTTGTGTATTTGATCTTTCTAGAGGACCAGCTGCCCTCTGGGTTCCCCACCATAGACATGGGTCCCCAGCTGAAAGTGGTGGAGCGTTCTCGGACCGCCACTATGCTCTGTGCTGCTAGCGGCAACCCTGACCCAGAAATTACCTGGTTCAAGGATTTCCTGCCAGTCAACACGTCCAATAACAACGGACGAATCAAGCAGCTCCGCTCAGGTAACCAATCCATTTATCCCTCCATTCTTTCCCCTCCCCTCAAACCCAAGCTTTTATTTCCACTTGAAGGTTTTTTTTCCCCTCCCACTTTGCTTTTATCCTTCTTTCAATATCCACACTTTCTTTCTTTTCCCCCCGACCCGTTTTTTTTATTTTTTGTTCCTACAGAGCGTCTGCTCTGTTATTCTTGCCCTCGTTCACCCCTTGTCTTATTGCTGTTCTGCACTCCTCCCGCCGTGGTTACTGGCTGTGTTTCTCTGCTGCTGTGGTATGAGTTGACTGTGTGTGGTTGCCAACTTTTCTAAACTCTTCAAAGCCTTGAACAGCGAACTCCCAACTTGTCTCCGCTTTTCTCCAAAACTCTCTGAGGTCTTCCCGTGCAAATCACCATCACGAAGGGTTTCATTTTTCACTTAGTACAAACGTAATGAAATATTTGTAATGGCACGCATCAGTGCACAGTGTGTCTCTAGTCATAACAAATTTTCTTTACTGGCAGAATTTGCGAGGTAAACCCAGGTGATGGTGGCATGCGCTGAGGGAATGTCCTCTCTCAGATGGCTCACTGCTGTGACTAAACAAATAAATAACCTTTTGTTTTTTCCTCATTTCATGGAGAGTGTGTCTTGCGTGGGTGTGAAATTGACTCACAGACATTGCATCCATGTTATTTGAGAAAATACATTGATGGAAATTGTTCAATTCAAAGACAGATTACTTGGAAAAACACACAGAGAATACATTATTTTCCAGTCAATCCATCTCAATCAGCTTTTCAATAGCCACAGTAGTGTGTAAAATCCCAACTTGTTTTTTTTTTTATCAAAGTCCCGTCCCTCCTCAGTCCTCCTTCTGCTTCCAGGGACCAACTCTGGACCCAAAATCCCTTTCTTGTGATTGGACACCCAACTCTTTGGCTTCTTTATGGATAACAACCTCCTTGCTTCCATCCCCATTTTTTTTTTTTTAATTATCTGGCTCAACCCTCAACGCCCTGCTCAGACTCCTTTTTTGACCTTTATTTTACAAAAAATATAAACAGTTAAAAGGATATATAAAATTGTTACAACTTAAAATGTCAAATATTTGGTATGTTAGCTGTACTTCTTCTATGTGATGATTACAAAATATGATGCTTTTAAGCACAAAGTTCTGTCTAGATAATCTATATCCATGACTTTTTTTTTTTTTTTTTTTGGAGTTCCAGTGCTTTTTCAAGGTGTTTCTACTAAGTCAACTCCTCTGTGTAACCAATGGTCCGATTGTAATGCCATGTCTATGCTGTTTCTTTTCTCTTTGTATCTTTTTAACCACAGAGTCCTTTGGTAAGTGCTTCTGTTCCGAGGCCCACACCCTCACTGTCCACTTTTCTATATACTGTTCACTAATGCTGCTACTGTTGCTGCTGCTGCTCACCTTTACAATGTTGAGGTGTTATTAAAATGCATGGCATGCATTTTACTAACAGTCACACACACAGATAATATGAAGCACAGATGCACACACAGAAATGCACGCAGTCACAAGTCAGCAGGCATCCATAAATCATTTTGGTTAAAGAAGCATAATACAGATGCTACAAACTGGACACACACACACACACACACACACACACACACACACATAGCTACACGTCTATCTCTCTCTCTATATATACTCACACGTATCTCTGTCACCCTAGAGGTAGCTGGTCTCACCCTCACCTGTGCACCTGCAGCCTTTCCACACCCAAAGAATTACAATAACTTTCTCCTCACACTCACCTATTTACTTTTCCACTTATTCAATTATTCTTCCCCTCACTCACTCACTCACTCACTCACCCACTCACTTTGTCATTCACTCACCCACTTACTCTCTCCGCTCTGCTGTATAGAGTTACCAGTCAATAAGCCATCAACTCTAGATGGCTGTTAGGTAGGCCTCTTTTGGAGCCACTGTAAGAAAATCAATGGCGACTGAAACCTGGTCGCCATTGACTGGTCGTTGACTCCACAGTGCAGTATGTAATGTGCTAAACCTGCTTACTACTGCTTAGGGGTAGTTAATGGACACAGATATAGAGTCAGACAAGTAAAGTAGTTAAAGAAAAAAAACACCCTTCAATACTTTCTCACGGTTATATAAATCACTTTTTGACGTTTGGTAATTTTGCAACAAAGTGCTGTAATTTGCATTTCTTTGTTTACATTCACTTTAGGGATTTCTTTAATTTCCCAGAATTCTTTTTGATGACATATAGAGAATATACCTGCAATGTATAAATAACATATACAGTGCCATGCGCTGCGTGAGAGAGCGCCGGATGGCAGGCCCCCTCCACTATCTCCACTATCAATGTTTTTTTTTCTTTGTAAGACTTTTCTTGACAAAAACATTTTTGCACAAAACATTTCGTACTCATAACATATGTTTTCATGAGTACCTAGTGTGTGTGACCAGACACACACCTCTTTACAGCTGAAACAATTAGTCAATCATTTGATCAGTCAAATGACAGAAAATAAATTAGCAACATTAACATTTTAAAGTCAATTCATTATTTAAATCATTTTTATTTTTACAGTCTGATTCCGGCTTCTCAAATATGAGGATTTGCTGCTTATTCTCAGTTATTTTTGTTAACTGAATATCTGCAGGTTTGTGACAAAACAAGCAGTTTGAACATGTCACCTACAGTTCCGGTGCATTGTGATGCCGCATTTTTCTGACATTTTATAGACCAAATTATGAATTGATTAACCAAAGAAATACCCGGCAGCTCAAATATTAATGAAAATAATTGTAAGTTGCAGCCGTCTTATGGTAAACATGTCCATTGCATTCTGGTTTGTTGAGTCCTCTCCTGCTGCCTCTTTCGCGCCGGACTTCTCACAGTACGATTGTTGATGGTCGGTTTAAGATATTGAGTCTCCAAACACACCCTCGCTCTTTGATTCTGCGGGGCCGAGTCATCACCTTGACATTTACTGCTGATGTTTTAGATTGTTGAAAATGTCCCTGCTGTCAGACTCGGTTGTAGCTAGAAGGAATGCCAAACAATAAAACATCGATCCAAATACGATGGAGGGACAATGGCAGGTTTTCAACAGGGTTTAAGTATTGGAGGGTGAATTTTTCCTTTAGGAAGAGATATACATATATTTACACACCATATTACTAGCAGGATTTCACCTGGTTTTGATATATATGGAGGCCAAGTGCAGGTTAAGTTAAGTGTACTTAGAGTCCACCTCTTAGGGACCTAGATTAGTGCAGTGCAGACACTACCCTACTCCTACAGCCACATCTGCCCCTGCTGCAAGTCAATGAAGTCAAATCAATAACCCATCTCCTTATAGCTCTGTCACCATCTGTCACTCTGTCTATCTAGTCTCTGCCTTTCTCTTCTTGGGCTTATTCTGTCTTTATTTATTCTGTCTTTTTCTTTTATGCCTCTCTCTCTCTCTTCCTCTCACTCTCTTTAAGGATCTATATTTTGAGTCTTCCTCTCTAATTTGATTCTTCTCCTCTCAAAGTTACCTCCCCCCCCCAGTCCCTCCCTTCCTTACCCCCTTCTCCTCCTGTGGTACTAACATTTTCTTCTTCTTCTCCTTCTCTAATCTCGTGCATTCATTGCCCACTCAGGTGGCACGCCCATACGAGGTAAGACTGCTGGGAGGACCAACATGACACAGTGGCCTGATTCCTTTTCAACCCCTGGTTCCTACTTGTCTCACGGATCTGAAAAAAAAAGGCAGCTCTGGGTGGATTAATCAATACATGTTTAGTCCAAACACCTTCCATATTGGTAATACTCATCCAGCTGCTTCAGATCTGCAGTAGGTGCAAGAGGGGGAAACTGGAATTGAGCAAGCAATTCATTATACTATGACTTTTAATCACCTCCCCTCTTCTCGTCTTTCATCCTCTCTTCATCCGTTCATTTTTCCATCTCAGCCTCGACGTTCACTCTATAACACAGAAATCCATCGCTTCCTTCCTCGCCATATTGTGATCTCTCGTTTGTATTCAGTTTTAACATCATTTCGCTTTTTACATCTACTTTGTTTTCAGTCTAAAGCATGACGTGTTTACAATTTGTATTTATTTCTTTGTTTCTTAGTTTGAGGTGACGAAGCGTACGATCACTTTTACCTCTGTTTATTTGCTTTTTATTTCTTTATTTTTTTCGTGACCTGATTTTCTTTCTTTTTTTTTTTTTCTTTTTTTATGGGAGGGTCTTGACCTAAACATGACCTGGCCTCTCCTTCTACCTTGTCTATATTTGCCCAATCAAACGTCCCAGTTTTGTTTTCCCTCCCAGCTGTTATTCGCTCAGCCTGAAAAGTCCAGATGGCGAAGACTCAGACACACTTGCACACGTAATCACACACGTGCATATATACACACACACACACACACATTTCTCCATGATTTTTTACCATTACTTTCTCTTTTCTCTCTCATTACCGATAAAAAGCCCCAAACAACCACTTTTTTGATAAAGTTTTTCTGGGCGCTTTTTTGCCTTACCACACCATCTTTAAAGAACCTCTGGTTGACTTTTTTGACAGTTTTTCTGTTTTCAGGGAGCGAGAAAGCATCGGTCCCTTCCCAAGGCTTTGCGTATGTCGTTCTTTTTTTTTTTTTAATCTGTGGCCTTGATGGAGGTCGGTTGATGTCTTTACCTCCTTATTGGGTGTGTTTTTTTAAAATGACATCACACTCCTGATCCCATTGGTGGATCCGTAAGGGTTGGGGATATCTTATTGCCATGGCAATATCTTGAACTGAAACATGATTTGCTCCCTAATATAACTGCATCTTAATTTTCAGCAAAGAATTTTTTTAAATCACTGCATTGATGACTGGATTTCTCCACATTTTGGTTGCTTGGTTTATTTGTTTCTGCCTTGCATGAAGACTACATTCTCCGTTTTTCTAGGCTTTGTATCAGTGCTTTTTTTTTTTTTTTAATTTCTTTTTGTTTTCTTCCGATTTCTAAATCAGGAAGCTGACCCTTGTTTTGGGCAGATTCTTGCTGACAGTGGTAGAAACTTCTCCCAATAGATTTGGCTCCCTTTATAGCCCTGTGTTCAGCTTGTTTTTGCTGAAAACTTCCTCCGAATCATTTACGCTTTATGCAGTTCTTACCATTTCTATGTTGGTGTATTTATGGACTGTACCCAATTATCTGATATCTTCCACTTGTGTGTAATTGCTCTTTCTTCCTCACTATCTTTCTGTGTGGCTCTCCTCTCCTCTCCTCTCTATCTTCTACTCTTCCTCTCCATCCCTCCATCCATCCAGGTGCCCTCCAGATAGAGATGAGTGAGGAGTCAGACCAGGGGAAGTATGAGTGTGTGGCCACCAACAGCGATGGGACACGCTATTCCACACCAGCTAACCTCTATGTCAGAGGTAAGAGGGGGATAAAAAACCAGCCTGTTAGTCCAATTAGAGCACTTAGATTTAAGGATTGCATTGATAATTGATGTGCATATTGGGACATCTATAGCAAGAAGATATTCATAGGTTTTTTACATAGACGTCTTCTGCTAGGAATGTACATTTATCGTATTAATATGATGCTATTAAACCTGCTGTGTGTTAGAATTCTTAGCTGTAGAGCCATAAAACTGGACGGTTTTAAAATGAGAGCTCCTTTGCATCAGCTGAGGCTGGGCTGAATGTTTCACTCAGGCTATTAATCTCTCTGCCCTCCCTTCTTAGCCTTTAGACCTCAGAGAAAAACCAAATCATTGTCTGGTTAAGACTTGTGTTTCTCCCCAAATCTGACAGGCATCTCACCTCCTCAGGCACTGTCTCCTCCAACACACACACACACGCGCGCGCACACACGTGCACACACACGCATTCCCATCAAATGTTTGAATCTGGGAGACATTTTTATTCCTGTGGCCTTTTGCTCTGTTGTCTGTCCTCCCCTGAAGAAAAATAAAATAAATAAAGGCTTTAAACAGCGTAGCATGCTTTTCTGACTCCCAACATTGCTCCCAGGGATACGAAACAAACACACTCACGACTGGATGCACACACAGAAACGCACACATCTATGCTACACTAAGATGAAATATATAAACACACGTGCACGGACACACATGAACAGCGCAGAGGCAGTGATGTGAATCTAACAGTGCTTGCAGGGCCAGTAAAATCTTGCAGTGCTGCTCAGTGAGTGTTTGACAGGCGGTCTATGGAGACAGACGGCTGTGGAGGCTGCCTCAAACAAGAAGGCTTTCACCGACACACACCGGCCATCTATGGACTCTGTTTTCTCTCTTTTGCTCTCCTCATTTCTTTCTTTCTTCCTTTTTTTTCTCTTTGGCTCTCCCTCTGTCTGTTGCCACCTTGCCATGCACCTTTGTCTAACTTGTTTTCTCTCTGTGTCTCCTGTCTCTTCTCTGATATTTTCCATTTTCCTCTCCTTCCTCTCCTCCCGCCGTGCTCTGTCCTACCTCCCTCTGCAGAGCTGCGAGAAGGTTGGTACAGTAACGACTGTGTGGCTCTTTGAGTCTCTCCAGAGTATTTTCTTTTCTTCCATTAAACTACCATTTGTGTTTGTGTGTTTCGGCTCTTTTATGTGCGGTACTGAAGGTTTAAACCTGTGCAGTTTACTCCTTTGAGATATACTGTACCCGGCGTTCCTCTTTTCTCTTTTTTCCCTTGTGAGTGCATGTGTGTTTGCTGTGAGACTTTTGTGTGTCTATCTTTTGTGTTTCAGTTCATAAAATATTTAATGTAGCACACCTAAAAACACCATGAATAAAACATTTTGATATCACATGCGCCCTAGTGGTGATGTACCAGACTGAATGCTTGCAGTCTTCTTTGAATGCCATAAAACTTCATCTTAGAGCACATGGAACAAAAACAAAATCATCCTACTGTGTATAGACACTGATTGTTATGCACTGTTCTGCACTTTACCGAGCAACACAGTGATGAATTTCTAATCTCCTGCCTTCCTGCTTTCATTGCTGTCTGGTCCAGTGCGTCGTGTCCCCCCTCGCTTCTCCATCCCCCCAGCGGACAGCGAGATCATGCCGGGGGGGAACGTCAACATCACCTGTGTGGCAGTGGGCTCCCCGATGCCGTACGTGAAGTGGATGCTGGGAGCGGAAGACCTGACGCCCGAGGATGACATGCCCATCGGCCGCAACGTCCTGGAACTGACTGACGTACGCCAGTCCAACAATTACACATGCGTCGCCATGTCGACGCTCGGTGTGATCGAGGCGGTGGCACAGATTATTGTGAAAGGTGGGTTTATCAGCATGCATGAGAGGAGGATTATGGGTGAGGACCAGAGAGCATGTGAGCAAGAGAGGAAGTGATGGCTTGACCTTGCCTCCAGTGAGAATTTGTTTTTTCATAAGAGCAGAGTATTTCTAAGAGGACGTAGAAATATGTAGAATCAGAGGAGGAAAGAAGGACAGTTCTGTTGATTACAGTGTGTAAAAATAATGAAAAAAAAAAAAAGTCCTACATAGAAGTATGTCTTGCTTTATGACAGCAGTTTTCTCCAGCCAGTGTCTGAATATGTTGGAAGAGAAGGAAAGACTGGATTATTTGTGGTAAATTAGATTGTAATTTATTCATAGTTTGGGAATTCTTTAAGAAAATTGACTTCTGTCTCTACTTATCTTTTTTTCACATTGGGCAAAGAATTGTTTTTCCCTGTCAAAACTCTGTTTTCTATTGGGACCTGTTTCAGTAACTAATTAATGATCACTAAGTCTATTTAATTCAACTTTGTCAGTTTTAATTTGGATTAAATATAACAAATCGTTGAACTGACTACATTTGTTTATAGTCCGATTTTTATATTTTTTGTCCAATTCTTGTAATTGTTGTGTAGAGTTTATGTTCATTGTATAATTCTAGGATGTTGAGCTGGTCAGCATCATTAAAGGTCCCATATCATGTTCATCATACTTTATACTAGAACATGTTTACATGCTTTAATGTTCAAAAAACACATTATTTCTCTCATACTGTCTGTTTGAATACACCTGCATTCACCCTCTGTCTGAAACACGTTTAGCTCCTGTCTCTTTAAGCCTCTGAAAAAGCCCAGTCTGCTCTGATTGGTCAGGGTTTCCGGGCCCGCAACTCAACTTTCAGCGTCGCTGTACCGTCATTGCAGCCATGACTGTAACTGCACTGTAGCGACACTTTCTACCTATGTATAGTGTAGTTGTGACATCTCAATCTTACAGAAGTCCTGACGGCTCGTTTAAAGGGCTGTTTGCATTTCTCCTTGGATTGAGCGTTTTGATACTTTCACAGAATTTAAATAGCACCTAGACCTGCTTTATAATAAAAAAGGACATAAAAATTCACTTTCTACAACATGGGACCTTAAAATGTACAGACTGTGTATAAATCTGAGTCTTTGAGATGATTTTTGATGATCTCTCTCTCCTCTCTCTCCCAGCTCTGCCAAAGGCCCCTGGTACCCCTGTGGTGACAGAGAGAACTGCAACAAGCATTACACTCACTTGGGATTCTGGCAACCCTGAGCCTGTCTCCTACTATATCATTCAGGTGTGTAACAGACACAGAAGCACCACTGCATGTGCACACAGGTTTTTTGAGACACAGAACAGAGCTGCACTATATTTTTATATGAACATAAACTGTTATTACTGTAACAGCCTATATCAGTAACTAGGGTTGCAAAATAAAAGAGTTCCTTGTCTCTCCTGATAGTAATAAAGTCACCAAATTGCTTGAATGAAATCTGGTGTCTGGAGTACTCTCTGCCCACAAGGAGCAATGAATGTAAATGTTAAGAATGAAACATGAACTGCTGCACTGAAGCAATGACTGAATACTCCATTCAGAAAAAGCACCCACATTAGATAT
>JAOVVB010024957.1:0-15903 GCA_028570985.1 Heterobranchus longifilis | reverse complement strand
CATTACATTAATGCAATCTTATCTTATTTTTTATTTTGTAATTATACTGTCATCGGCTAATAGCACATTCATATATTCCTGTCAATATTCCCTAAATTATGCAGCTTTCATACAGAACGTACTGTTTACATATACCTACTGTTTGTATCTGTTACCTACTGTTTTTATTTGTTTATATATACTTTTTCGTTTTTGTGTTCTTGTTATGCACCGTGTCACAAATTCCTTGTATGTAAAAAAAATACTTGGCAATAAATCTATTCTGATTCTGATTCTGATTCTGATTAAAAGCAATAGAAATATACATTGTGCTTAGTTAATATGCAAATACAGTATAACAGCCACTAGGAGTTTATCCACCATTGTTTTTTCCTTGGCCATTATTTGGGACAGACTTTTATTTGTTTGTGTCGACCACGCCCCCAGCCATTATTCAAGACCCAGCCTTTATTTGAGGAAATACAGTATTACAGTAATATCTCAAGCCACCTAAATAGGCCATCACTCTCCACAGACAGAAAAAAATGGGTTTTTCTTTCATAAATGCTGATCATTTTGATTTTCTTCACTGTATCTGGGACACTGGCATATCTGAACTGGGTGGATGGAACACAGATGATCTATTTCCGTGTCCTCTGAAATTCTAAAAGTAATCATGGAGGAAAGATGCAGCCCCAGGCGAACCATTTAACTTTGACAGACAGACTAAATGTAAAACGTTCTCAGCTCATATAGGTCTACTGGCTGGGGCTAGTTCAGCCATAAGGTGTTTTATTCCTTGATAATGTTATATTCAAATATTGTGTTCTGACCCCCAGGTTGGAAACCACTACGATAAACAGTAGCATTTTTAAAACTGGTTGGATGCATGTTTAATTTCAAACTGAGATTTCAGTTTTAGGCATGGCCTTAGCAGAGGTCTGCACTCTCCGAGTGCCCTTCTAGATTGCTCTGTTTTGCATGTTTTTAACGTGTCTGTCATCTTCTCTAACAAGGACCACAATGGAAATAAGCTTTTTTTAACTGTCTTTATTGGGTTTTTATTCTAAACAGTTTTAATTGTAGCCTGTCAGGACTGGGTGTTTGCAGTCTTGCAATTGCCTTCAGATTTGTCTAATAAATCTATCCATCCATTCCTTCTCTATCTACCACAGCCTGTATTGTAAACTGGCTTGTGTGTATAACAAGCTGAACAGATTGTGGGAGTCCTATGAAAACACAGCCAATGTGTGAAGTTAAAGCCAAAACGTTTACACAACAGTCATTTTTGTTGTACTTCCAAACCTTTATTTCCCAAATCTGAGATTCTAGTTGGCAGGTAGCTATAAGCTAAAGCAGGGACAGTAAAAAAATAGGTCATAACTCAGCTCCACGGGCAAATTATGATTCACCACTCAGGCTTATAGAGAGAGGCGTTTTTATCCGAGCAGATGATGGTAGAAGCGATGCAGCAAACTACAAATGATAATCTCATCCGATGCGATCAACGGTTGGTACTGTATAGCATCTCGTGCGTGAATGTTGGCCCGGTTTCATTACCATGGCAACCGGAATCCCCTCGCGCCTGAAGAAGGGGGCGTTAACGTTACACCTCCTAGCAAGTAAAAAAAACAAAAACATCATCGATGCTAAACAAACGGAAAATACACGGCTACTTTGAGGGATTTAATTTTAAGTTTGTCGTTTATTTTCTAGCTTGTTCCGTGTTTAAAGTCCCCACGGTGCTGGTATGTGTGTTAAATAACATTAGGAGACACATGTGTGAAAACTTTTGACGCATACGTTTGTCCACACGCAGCAGAGCCGTTGTCCCACACGGTAACCCGACACTGCATCGTCCCCACAACAGGTGATGATGCACCGGTGCTGTATATTTATATCCCCAGTATGGCCCGTTTCTACCCCGTTGTGTTGTAGCAGCAGGCCCCTGCGCCTCCCTGAGCGGTCACTTACCTCTATCCATTGCTGTGCCTCCAGACAGGCTGGCTCGGGATGGTTCGGCCCCGACGGCTCCGGCTCGTTCCCAGGCGAAGCATTCGGGTCATCTCGTCCTGCTGCGGGGCTAGCCATCTCCGGGCAGGTCGTTTAACGAGGACCGGAGTGTATCGGACCGGTGGGGATATGGTGTTCAGATGTGTTGATGGTGCTCCCCTCCCCGTTCTGTCAGCCCGTTATCCTCCTCCTCGCTTTCGACCGTCAAACACCCCACAACTCCAAGCGCCAGTCAGTCAGTGTGCGTTGCGTAGCCCTCTCGTGCTCCCTGCGAGTCCTGCACAAACTGTGGCACGGAGATGGAGAAAGAAGCTTCTCGCGACCCCGACACTGCAACACGAGCCAGGCGCTAAAAATAATGATTCTTGTACGCAGCCGAACTGCGCGAGGCTGCTGCTGCTGCTGCCGCGCATTTTAGGACGCGTGAACGCGCAGGCAGGAATCTATGCGGGGGAGGTCGAGAGAGATAGAAAGACAGAGGAGAGAGAGGGGGGAGAGGGTTACAAAAGATGTCCCGTTATTTCACCGTTCTCCTGCGTCAGCTGGAAGTGGCTGTTTGAGGAGATTTGCTCCATGCTTACCTGCGCAATAGAAAGTCGACTGCCTTTAAAATGGAGAGTAATTGAGCAAGAACATGTTAAAAAAGACAAAAAAAAAAAGAAAAAAAGTAGAGTTGTCTGTTCCACCGTGCAACAAAAAGTCGGAATCATTTTATTTTTCAACATTTCATTTGTTCAGTTAATTACCAAACAGGAAAAGCAGGCATCTCCCCTGGGGCTCTCAGACTCTCAAAGGCCTTTGTTAATTTGATTAACTGCTAATTCGTTTTGGAATATGCACCACAATAGCACAATATAAGCTGGGTTTTTTTTTAAATTTTTTTTTTTACTGTACCTTTACTGCGTTTTCAAGGAGCTCTGTGTCAATATTTAGTTTTAATACCTTTATTATTTCAGTTGATAGTGCTTAAAATGGTGCATATTCCTAAATATAGTCATGTTTAATCAAATTACCACAAACTAACAGAGTAAACCTGGGCAAAATATAATGAAGCTGCCATGTACACAGTAGTGTGTGCTCTGTACCCAATGGGTATTTAAAGGCAAAACAATATCTATTTATTTATCTTTTAGAGAAATCAAAATGTGTTGACCTTAAAACAGTCAAATTCAAAATACAGAATCCAAAGAAATACTGGAAAGCCTGTAAAATATCCACAAAGTGCAAGTTCTTCATTGTATAATGTTAACTCTCCCAGGATGCTAAAAACAAAACAAAATGACCACACTGTCTCAATAAATAGCTACAGCTCTGCCTTTAAGTGGCTAAAAATAAGAAGTATGCCACATTTTGAGAAAGACAGCTTCTCAGAGTTTTTGTTTGCAGTCAATGAGGACAAGTTATACAACACAAAATCAATAGAACCATAAACTCTTACAAACTGTATTTCACACACTGACCACTGGAGAATGGCTCGGCAGGCGTCAGTAATGTAGTATTGGATGAAAATGTGACCTTTTCAAACAGCAGGTCAAACCTTTATTTTCTGAGCCCTCATCACCTGAATGGAGAGGTAAAGGTAAAACACAAAATTAACATTTATATTACTGTGCCCAGTTGCACAAAACACCTTTAAGTCTTCTTTTTAAGGTTTCCTTAAAATGTTCACTTCAGTATTTAAGGTTTCTTATCCTTGTCCTATACTTGAGGAATCCTTTAAAGTTAGTTAAACCGTTGCACAAAAGGTTAGCAACCAAAGTAAGGAAACAACTTAAGGTGTCTGACTGCATCTTAACTGCAACATGGTCGAGTTTATGACGATAAATTAAGAAAATGAATGCATCCTGACGAGTATTTCGTGACCGAGAGAACACTGAACAATGAGAATATGATTTTACACTTTAGTTTTGATCAGCAGTCAATTTATGACGGGACCCACATCAAGGCTCAAGGTAATTTTGTTTAGTTTATTTTGGTAATTCTGAACTTCTAGACAACTCAAATACATTTAAATAAATAAATATACATCTTTGTTTGGCATTTGCTCTAATCTTTGTTTTTGTAAACGTACAGACACAGTGCAGGCAAAGTCTCCATGGAAACTAGAATTTTACTGCTGTAAAATCTCTTTCAATGCAGTACATGCCTTAACGTTTTTCCTTAAGTAAAGAAAGCTTTTAAAGCATTCTGTGCAACACTCTTAAGTCAGTCCGTCAGCTAAGGAGAAACTAAAAAGTGTCATACTTTAAGTGTTTTGTGCGACCGGCCACTGCTGGCTTTTCTGTCTGTTTAGATAAGGATTTTAGTATACATCCGTGCCTCTAGCTTCACAGAGTACTTTTTCACAATCCCTTGATCTTTACCAAAACAGAGTCCTGTCATTTAGGTCAACATACTGTGCTTGCTATTTTGCAACACAGAGAAAAGTCTTGTGTCGGTATCCCACAGTGACAATCTATCGACAACTCTTCATCCTGTTTCATCCCTTTACAGCTGAACTGCAGCCAAGAGCAGTCAGGATGAACCCCAAGCTGTGAGGGCCGTAAGACATTAACCACTTCATCACCTTCTGTGACAGAAGTATAAATGGTTGGCTAAAATGTAGACGTAAGGGCTATAGATTACTGCGTTTAAAAGCAAGAACTAGAAACACACCAGGAGACACATAAGTCTAATGGTTGCTTTATTGAATTCCCACAGCTGCATCATCAACAGAACTACAGCAACATAGCATTTGGAAAGTGCAGAAAGGTAAACAATTGGTGCACAGCCTAGACATACAGTACTATTACCCTGCGCGACAACAATCCAACATAGAGCAGCACTTTATTTTGACGGTCTCTAATCGTGTTTGGAAGTTTTGTATTTTTTTCTGTGTTAAACTTGCATACCAATAGCGTATTTGACTATTTGTGAATTGTCATGTGAAATTAGCAAATACATTTTCAAATTTTCAAATAAAGTGCAAACATAATTCAATTGAATTAATTTCTGAAAACAGAGATAAAATACAGCAATCCACCACTACCATTTTGCACTATAAATTCAAACTTCTCAAAGAAAACCTCAGTTTTTCAGAGAAATGTCACCCAAGAACACCACTCAAAAGATTGCGTGCATTCTCCGAACAATGGTTAAATTATTCCTACGGATACAATTGGGCTGTTCTGAGGAATGTCAGATCCTTATAAACTCAACCACACAACAACTAAAGGCATTCAGAGAAACAGGCTAAACTTTTCTCTGCCTTTTCCTTCTCACTGTTCTTTTATTTATTCTATTTATTGGCACAAAAGGTTTTGAAGCATTAGTGTTTTGAGTCTGACACAGATGCAATTACATAGAAAAAGTTGCAAAAAAAACGCACACATGCACACAAGCAATGGTGAGATCTGACCTCATGTTTTACAATTCCCATTGCTGAATGATATCACATAAAAAGGTTTGGACAAGCTTGTATCATTTAGTGTCAGCAGAGCAAAAGGTTTTGATGGTGTGTTTGTGTGTACATGTGCTAAAGAATGCTTTGTTCATGAGATGAAAGTACAGTTATGTGGCAACAATATGTGCTTTAGTGCATAGTGTCTGCAGATGTGTGTGTGTTCACAGGTTGTTCTGGGTGCCTGCTGATTGTGTTTACCATGTGAATGATTCAGGACATTTTGGTTTACAATTTGGTTTGTGTGTCCTACCGAACATCTAACTGTGACACAGAGCCACGGCAGAGAAACGGACCTCGCCTTGCTCCCTCTCCATGAATCCACGGCACACTTTGGATGCATCCTGGGAAAAAGGAGAAAAAAAAAGTATGCATGTAATTAATAATAATGTACTTTTACTACAATTTCATCAAGTTATTTTTTCTCCACTGTTCATAAACCTGAAATACTGCACTACACTATTACACTTCTGGCATCTGAGGTTACTAGCCACAGAGGCAAGACTGTCCTAAAGATGGAGGATTTTTTAAATATCCGAGTACATTTCACTAAAATTTTTATACTCCTCAGTTGGGCTGGACAATATCACTAAAATATTAATACTGTAATATGAGGCTTGATATCATGAAATGTGGTTATTGTCATATATTGTGTTTTCAGATTTTTTTAGGCTATTTTTTTCTTAACTTATTAGACCATTCCAGCTTAGTAAAATTAATATGCTTCATAACATTACACATTTTGTAAAAAGTTGTCATGTGTATATACAGTAGTCCCCAAAATATTGTTACCTTTTATTGATAAATCGACATTTGGTAAAAATTATGAATAATTGATTACATAATGATATTTTGTTTTTGCCAATATTGCCCAGCCAGCCATACAGTAGAATTGTGAATGCAGGTCTTTAACTTCAGTATTACCTATTATATCTACATAGGGTGTCTCTACTTTTAGTAGTAGTTAATAGTAGTTTTTCCTTTACATGAGATCCAATAAATCATCACATTTAATGTTGCAATTTCATCATAATGCATGTAGCGCCCTCTTGTGGTAGTTTGACATTACAATCTAAAAGACTGAGTTGAGCACAGACGATGACAAACAAATTGGGACTAAAAGCATGTTGTTTTTTTTCCCAGTTTCCAGTCATAGTCATTATGCTTTTTCTAGACAGGTTTTGTGTCATTTGTCTAACATTTAACAAACATACCTGACTTATATGGCTAGAAGAGTAGCAGTTAACATTGCTTAAATTCCAACTATCCTTATATTACGATGTTTGTAGACATTTATGTTTAATTTGCATTTAAACAAATTTCGAAGTCACTTTTTTTTATAATCCATGTTGGAGATTTCAGAGTATGCATTAGCCGAGTTTATCGATTAAATCAAGACACTTGGAAACGACCACTCCCTATTCCAGTTTAATACCATGAGTCATCACAGACCACATGCATCAAGGAACTTGGCTCACAGTTATATTTCAGCACATCCAGAATTGACACAAAATATATAGTATTGACACAAAACATATAGTTACATACTACAGTTTTACCTACCGCTATGAATGAGTCATCTTTGGTAGCTCCGTGCTTCACTGGTCCATTCATTCTCCCATCTTAAAACAAATAAGATAGTTAGGAATCAACAAAGTAACAAATGCATACAGAAATGTACATAATGGGTTGACATGCTTACCAAATTCATAAAGTTGTCCGTTTGAATTGACAAAGGCAATAAAGTGGAAGTTGACTTTGTCGGCTTCAGGCTGTGAAAGTTGAGGTGAGAGGAATTAATATTCAGAGTAAATATTTCATCTCTCTAATACCCCTTTCAGAGCAACAGTGATGCAGGTCAAATCGGTCTATCTGTTCATCTTTCATGAGCCTCCTCTCGACCGAGGTCGGAGGCTTTGGTTAAATCAATTCAATGATACTGGTGTTTAAACGTCATTTAGAAAGAAAGAAAGAAAGAAAGAAAGAAAGTGTATGGGAATGCACTGCAGACTGGAGTCTCATATGAATGAATCCAAAGCAGGTCACATGTTGAGATATGTGCATTAACTGCCTGAAAGGGGTATAAGATGTTAGCCATTAGTAATTGATATTGTGGTTGAGTATCTTACCCTACACTGGCCCTGCACTGCAACCTCATTGTGAGCATCACAGATTGCCTGGAGAAGAAAGATTCAGAGCGTGTAAGTTTAATACTGTTAAAACAGATCATTCTACTCTTCACAATACACAAGCAGAGGTGTTTCTAAAAAACAAACTGCAAATCAGAAATGTAACCTGAAAAAATTCACATGTTTGAGGCTTTAAAGACACATATTCTTAGTAGTACCTCCAATAATAATATTCAAGATTTTTTAAAGCAGCTATCAAAGGGGCCTTTAGAGTGACAAAGATTTAGTGGTGTGTGGCGCCCCCAAGTGCGTAAAACATGTAGGTGCAATACTAACAGAAATATCAGAAATTAGGTGTTTACTCTGGGTTTATTTTGTTTTTTAAATGTAGTAAATGCAGTGTTTTTGTTGATTAGTCATTCAATTTGAAGTACTTATTCAACATTTTATCTATTGCTTATATTTTTATATAAGACAGTAACCATACTACTGCCAGTCATTAGCTCATAGACAATGAAATCTCACTGATAACATAAAAAATACTTTACCCTCTGCTGTTCACATTCCCACTTTATGCAACAGCTGAATCTGTATTATTTTAATTTCAATTAACAGAAGAACATAATAACCTTGTTCTTCTCCAGATGTTTGGCACGCTCATCAGCAGACATGTTTGCAGTCTCATCTAGAAACTTCTTCAGGTCAGAGCCACTATCTGAAAAGACCAAAATCAGCATAAAGTTAATCAGAAATTAATATGCCATTCATTCACATTAAAATATCCGAAATAACTGTATCACAAATCATCAAGTTATTAAAAAAATATTAACATCAATTTTAAAACTGCACTTAATTTCACTACTCAAGATAATACCTTGGAACATTTTATACAGCAATAGACTGGAGACTTAACCCTTATATTTGTGATTTAACTGGGCAGTAAAATTAGGGATTACTCTATTTGTGGGCCAATTATTACGGTCGAATGGGTTTAAATTTCTTGTTTACACATAATCCACCTGAATGTAAACTTAATTCTGGAGAGAAAACTTCATTGCGTGTTGTGCCTACGTCTGTGGAGAATGAAGCCCCTGGATTTTACAACACAAATTCTTTTTTTATTTTATTTAACCAAAAGTGGTGCAGGTTAAAAGTGCATTCAATGTAATGAATGGGCTGTAATTTGAATAATGAAAGCAAAATATCTCCACACTTTGAAAAGAAACTGCCGAGTCATTGATACTGACCCACAGTGTGATGCTCCTTTTATAAATAAATATTTTGTCATATCAATATTAGTAAGTGTATTGTTTTGTATGTACTATGGTACCAGTGCTTATTTAATGTGCACTCACCAAATGTCAGTTTGCTTTTGTTGTTGGCCACAGCATGCAGCAGGGCAATGGTGCCACAGGAATTGACTACTGTCTGCTTCAGGAAATACACCTCAGAGCCTCCTGCAACCTTGTCTGCCTGCTGCTGTCTGAACGACTCATGCTGCGACACACACACACACACACACACACACACACACACACACACACACACACACACACACACACACACACACAGTCATGGTCATCAGATAGAGCATGGTCATCTGCCCACGCAAACACAGGGTGTAGCCAATTATGCCACTTCAAATGTGCATGTGGATTAAGATCACAAGTGGAAACAGCTATTAACAGAACAATAGAAATGTTGACAATTACTTGTCATTTATAAAGCAAAAGCATAACAAACTCAAGTTATGGCTTCTCCAATTGAAGGGGTTTCTGCATTTCTATTTCTATTATTGTAAATTGAATATTGTTGGGTTTTAAACTGCTCATCAGACAAAACAAGACATTTGAAGACATCATGTTGACATCTGGGAAACTGTGATGGCCATTTGTAACAATTATATAACATTTTGAAGACCAATTGATAATTTGATTAATTGAAAAAGCAATACATAATTAAATTAATTTATTAGCCTGGTCTGTCTCCCAGGATCACAATAAAAGCACATCTGAGAATGATAGAGGGGAAGGCCGATCAAAAGTGAATAAACAAATTTGCTACCAGGCCGTGAGGAAGCTATGATTTTGCAGGGAAAAAAAACAGAATAATAAACACAACATTACAGGCTAAAATAGTCTAATGTAATAACAATGATCTTGGCATGGTCTGTCTCTGAACCTTTCGTCCTAACCCCCCGACCACACCCACAACACACAGACGCGAGGTAATCACCGGTCATCACCCGCTGACCTACTAGATGTGCGTGTTGCAGCTTAGCGAGTAAATTTTTTTAATAAAAACAAACACTGCTTGAGAGTTTCTTTGGTAGGCGAGATAAAAGCCCTAACGATGATGATAACGCAGCAAGAGCAGAGGCCAAGGCTGCAAAAAAGACGTTTCCTTGAAGGAAATGTGATTAGTCGTACCTAAAAATATGGATTTATTGCGACCGGTGACTCGCATGCTCCGAGCCCCCATGTGTGATATGTTGAGAAAACTGTCTAATGAGGCAATGAAGTCCTCAAAACTGTCTCCCATCACTCCTCGATGGGGCGTCTATAGGGAGAAAAGCCCAGAGCTCCCACTGAATCAGTGATGAGATGCAATGTTTTTATGTTCTGCGAGAAAAATATGTGCTGTGTGTTTAATATCCAAACTTTACTTAAATGTCTTGATACTAGTGACTTATAAAAGCCACATATAGTCCGCAAGACTATTAATATTCAGCCGGCACCACGCCTATAATCACTTACGGTTAGTTCATATCAAGAGATACACATGCCCTGGGAACATAGGACCCTGGGAACATGGGGATGATCCGTTCCATCCATGCCCTCCCTGCACCTCAGTCTCACCCCACCCCACACAGCCTGTATCAGTGGCTCACCCCACCCTTCCCTTCCAGGAAGTAGTCTCCACCGCCGCTACCACCATCACCACCCCATTAATACCTGTTGTGTCAGTGGGAAGAGCAGCATCACGGCACAGCATGGTTTCGGGACGGCGGAGAGTTGCTCACCCTCCAGCCCCAGCACATCAACAAAGCGCCAGCTTTCACCCACGCCTAGCTTGCTCATCATCTGGAACACACAGCCAGGAAAATAAAATAAAAACACGATAATTATAAATGGATGAGAAACAGTTGAGGTTTTAGAGGCGACATATATAAATGATGCCTTCATAGTGAGGGTGTTCAAAGATGCTGCGTGTTGGTCCAGTCAGACCACACCCTTTAGCCTGGAGTCTGGAGAAAGCGCTGGGGATGATGCTGCCGCTTATTGAAACCAGAGAGATGCTTCTCCTGTTTGTCGCATCTCCTTTTTATATTAACTACCACTTTTTTTTACCTATGCAGCTCACAGCAACACTATAATCATTGTATGAATGGCGTGGTTGCGACGTGATGGCCTAGTGGCGTTTTAACGGTCGTCTCAGTAATGGTTTAACTGCCCTCAAAATAATTAGCTATAACGTTAGTTAGCTAACACTAGCTAAAACTTACCGGAAAGTTGAATCAGTTACCAATACGTCGCCATTGTTCAACGTATAACCGTTTGCTACTCACCTTGTTCAGCATCTGAAACGACATAAACAGAGACCACAGGTGAGTTTGTTGTCTGTGAAAATGTTACGGTGTTAAAAAAGTTAACAAATTTATTCCACCTCGGGGTTGATCTCCATTGGGGTCCACTCCATTTTTGCACGGTTTTGGTGTGACTCCGCAAATTGTGTGCAGTTGCTCTCAGTCGGTTTGTGTAGTTGTCAGTTGAAGTTACAGAGCGTACCGTACTTTATGCTTCCGGTCATACCACTTACCGGCAGACAGGGGGGTGGCCTCAGATCAAATAACCGGTGGGGATCATATTTAACCGGCTTTCTGAGAAATATCAGAGGGGTTTTAAACGCTAGATTTTTCTTGCTACACGTTTAGCTATAATGCCATCCTAGAAAGAGATACAGGGGGGATTGGGGACACATTTTGGATTTCTCTCGGTTACTCAGAGACTATTTGGACTAGACCAACCACATTTATATTAAAGTTACATCATATGATTTAATGACATTCACAATATTTATTTGAATGGAAGAAGTCAGATGATATAGGGACGGTTGCAACATCTTAAAAATACATTAAATTTCACAAAGCATTTTAAATGTATTGTTTTACAATAATATTATAGGATTTATTTCAGAATATTTATCAAATAGCAGTTATTGAGTTTGTTTGTTTAAGTGTAGAACATAGGCCTACTTTGAGTCAATGTGGAGATTCGATCTCTCCATATTAGACATATAGATGGGAAGATTGAACTATTTGCAATGCAACAAACTTTTAAACACTATTAAACATGTATAAAACTGCAACGGTTTTAAAAACTGAATTTTGTCACACTTGTGAACTTAAATTCACAACTGTACCCTTATAGCATATAGCGCGAATAAATTAATTTGCGCAAATTAATTACGTATAAAGTCAATGTAAAGACGCAATTAGATGCGAGTTCCTGTTGGGCGGCGCAATGATGCAAATTCACTCATCGCATGAGTTGAAATATCTGAACTTCCGCGGCGAGCGACGGGAGTACTCGCGCAAATGAAGCGATCAAAACAGAAGATTCCAGCATCCAAACTCGCGCAAATTAAGCGAGTAGATTATTTTATTCGCGTCTGGTCTGAACACATGGTTACTTTTGCATGGTCGTTGCAATCGTCACCAAACCTATCAGCCATGACAGAACATCATGTGCTAACAATGTCACTTTGAAGTCAACAAAACTGATTCAAACCAAGTAGGTTTTGATTAATTCATACAAAAGGTCAGGACAGTATGACAAAAATACAGCGTATGAAAAAATTACTTTCATACCTCCAAAACAAGTTTGTTTCTATAAATGCAGCAGCAGATGTTGAATGTGTGTTCTGTCTTCCTGGTTGGGGGGAGGGTCTAACTGTGCAGTATGAGTGTCATCACTCTAGCATGTTTCTGATTGGAGGAATAAGACTTGTTGCAACCGTCCCCAGTCTCCCCTATCCTTATATTTTTTGGCTGGACCACAGCAATGTTGGGGACCAGCCCTATAAATGGGAAAGTCTGTCCGCCGCTGAGTCAGTGATAAAGTTCAAGCATTGATCAAGTGAGATGACGTCACTGGAGTTGCAGCTTCTCCACTGGCTGTTGCTCTTTCAAAATGATTCAGTTCAGTACACAACAAAGAATATTACTGGGACCAGGAATTCACACTATAGATACCACAGCTGGCTATCCCTGTAACAATTTGGCCACATAACACTCGTGGTCCAGCCACATACTAGGTTTACACGTTTTAAGTTAAATCAGACCACTAAGTG
Organism: Heterobranchus longifilis; assembly: GCA_028570985.1. Taxonomy (NCBI): domain Eukaryota; kingdom Metazoa; phylum Chordata; class Actinopteri; order Siluriformes; family Clariidae; genus Heterobranchus; species Heterobranchus longifilis. The sequence goes on along the minus strand of JAOVVB010024957.1, from coordinate 2,991 downwards.
TGAGATCAATCATGTTCTTTCCAGAATGAATGGCGTGACATAGGCTAGGGGTTCTGGCCGGCACAGGTTCTGGCTAATGACTTAAATATTGGACTTCTGGACTTATTTTAAGTATAATCAAAGCAAATGTGTTAACTTGACCATCTTATTGCCAACTAATGCTGTACATTACACAGATCACATGCCAATTACACCATCAGTCAGGCCAATAATTTGACTTCTTTTGTTCTTGAATTCTCAGTTGATGAAGTTCAGTTTTGTAAGTTATGTGTTGTTAATTGGCCTCTGTTCAGTCCATACAAATTGCTGTTGCAGTAATGAAAGGCACTAGAGCTTGTTCAGGGAAATACTTAATTTACCTCACAGCATGTACCAGAGCAAACGCTTTCAGTGAATTCTTGTGCTGTTCTTAAGCCTCTGAGGCCATTGCCTACTTTGAAAAGTGGATATTGTGTGAAAAGAACACTCACATCCCAACTGAAATCCAACTAGAAATTGCTATCGGGTGTTTATGTTCCTTCTACTTGTTTATGACACCCAATATAAAGAACATTATTATGTTTGTTCTCACATAAGGCACGTGGAAGGAAACGGGTACATTCTGTGAAGTGTGTCTGACTGTGCATTTATAATGATAGACATGGAAGAACATTGAAATGTAATGTCCTTATATTTTTGTTGTCATTTTGTCTTTAGAGTCATAACCAATTGTTTTAGAATAAATATATGGAGCTAAATAGGTCTCAACTACTGCATGGTCAAAGAAAACTGCATGCAGTAGAACTTGTTCTATCTTTGCAACAATCTTGTCCCCTGCAGGATAAAGCATTTAACTCAAGCATGCATGCCATCATCAGAATCAGAATCAGAATCAGAAATTGTTTATTGCCAAGTATGCGAGTATACAAGTATAGAAGCATACAAGGAATTTTCTTTGGTGTATCGGTACATACACAAAATCATCCCATGTGTTTCTCAGTCCATCATGATCTGCAAGAACATGCTTGTTTATAGGAGCCATCATCTGAAGTGCAACAGACTGCATTTGCCAAACGTTATTATGCCAGAGCAATATACTGTACTGTCTAGAGCATTAAGTGCAGTTGTAAATTCCATGTAAATTCCATTAGTCACTTGGTTATCCGTAGTGTGGCAAAGATTGAAGTGAGGACTATGCACAATAGATGAATGAGATAAGACAACACCACAACTACAAATACCCTGGCTTGAGTTCACAATTAAACACGGCACACAGACTCATTCACTGAGATATGGTTCAAAATAAGGCATTTTTATTTACAGTCGTAAAAATATTTATATTACAAAACTAAATCAATATCTAATTAAAAACTTTTACTATTAAAAGTGGTGGTAAAAACTGATATTTCAAAAGACAGACAAAACCAAAGTAGGCTGAGGCTGGTAAATGGGGTGGCAGGCTACACCAAGGTGTGCCTATGGGTGCTACCATATACTCACCACACGTGCAGTCACAGCAACACTCACACAGGAAGCAGGTGAACCACAGTGCCTTTAACCACAGACAGTGACGGGACCTCACTCAGGTGACTAGCCCCCAGTAGACTAGCACTCAGCTCCACTAAGTAAGAAATAAAAGAACTACAAACAAGGTTAAACAAAATAAGATACAGTTGGTTCCACAACAACATTAACACTATGACAAAACTCAAAAGTAGGCAGAACAGCAGCAGGTGGAGACCATTGTGGAGACCTACAAAAGAGACTGGATTAATATAGTTCACCTGTGTGAACAACAGTAAAATAAATTAAACGTTTTCCAGGCGCTACTTAACACCATGGTATGAAAAGGTCTACAAACCTGAAGAAAGACCAACAGGAGGCATTAGCAAGTAAAACAACATACAACAACAATCAAAGTTAACATCTAAAAACAATACAGCTTCTTTCTAGTAATCAAACATCAACTTACATACCTCTGACTGGGCATATGGCAGGAGCAAAGATAAGAACAAATCCAAAATGTGCCTGATATAATCTGGCCCTGATTGGTTGAATTGGTTGGAGGAGGAGTCTGGCCTGAGGTTGCTTTTACTAACCCTACACCTGATACTGTAGTACTAGGGGAGCATTCCCCACCTCATGAGGTCTGCACACTTCGCATGAATTCGAGTGACCCTTCACTGCCTCCAGTTACAAATTGGTTAGTTAGCAAGTACAATTTCTTTAATGTGTCCTGTTGTTCCAGTTCTTGTCTACCTGTTTGTTCATGTTGGTGTTTCTGTAAGTACCTGTATAAACGACTATCTGAGGTTGTTCATGTTGAAGAGTGTGCAAAAAAAAAATGCTCCTGTCTGTTTTATTTTGTGGCTGACCACGTCCTCCAGGTGGCACTGTAGCCTATCTGCACTTGCTTTCACTAGTATGATGACTGTACAGTACTGTGAACAGTGATGGTGGTGACTGAATTGACTTTAATAAATTATACAACACTCAGTTAAAACATTTTGTTTTTGTTTCATTTTGTTATTCTTTGTTTTCTTACACTGCATGGCTGACACTAACAGAAAGAGGGCACCCTCTCTCCACAAGACTCTTTCGAGTTTTTTCCCTCTTACTATTAAAGGTCTAAGGCTGGGATATGCCAGTTTAATTTATTGTTTCAATAAATAGATGAAGTCATTGAGACCATAACTCAAAGGGCTTTACAAATACAGCACACCATTTCTTTGATCCCTCAAGAAAACACGGCATATTGTAAAGGTGTCCGTAGGCCCTTTTTTTATATATTTTTAAAATGTATACCAGTGTTGTGCTGAAGCTGCATGTTTTATTCATGCAAGGTTTGACTTTTAATCAGAAGTGAAAACAGACGATCCCAAAAGGTATTGATTATACGTACCTGCAGGGTGAGGTCAGCTCTGTGTGTGTGTGTGTGTGTGTGTGTGTGTGTGTGTGTGTGTGTGTGTGTGTGTGTGTGTGGGAGAGAGAGGGAGAGCGAGGGATCGCGTG
>JAOVVB010024956.1:9989-30825 GCA_028570985.1 Heterobranchus longifilis | reverse complement strand
ATAACAAGATTTGGATGGTGTAATAAGGCAGGCTTGCTCTGTTCTTGAATAATTGCAAAGATCTACAAAGAACATGTTTACATTACTTCGGATTCCCTCCCGTCACTATTTTGCAGAGGCACCGTCGGGGCGTGGCGCCGCCCAGGACGACTGTGATTGGTTTAAGGAAATACACTTTTTCACTATCCAGGCGTGAAAGCACATTCAATGTAGATTTTCTCCCAGCAGAGCTGTGGAGATAAGTCTGGCTACACCAGAGTAATAATATACAGGTTAGTGGTTGTCTGTAAAGGAATGTCTCTCTACATCCCAAACAGTCTTTGTTATAGACAGACTGAGGAAAAGGTGTTACTGCTGACATCTGACTTCTAACTTCCTCATTGTTTTTCCCGCTGAGGCAATTTCTTTCAATTCTATTTTTGTTTAACTTTTCCTCCATAATGTGGCAACAGTGCACACTTATTAAAATGAGAAAAGCTGAATAGCTCTGCAGTGAGAAATATAGCCATTTTAGGCTTTTTACGCCCGAGGCTGCCTCCGCATAAAAACACCCCCGTGGACAACAGAATCTGAAATTTAATGAAACAAGACTGTTGTAGTAGTGTAACAATAGCTATGGTCAGTTTTACTACGTGGTTGCTGAGCTGTGAAGCTTCGGGAGATCGACTTCTCTGCTCCTTTAATTAATCTGGTTTCGACTGGTCGCCAACATGCTGTATGTTGGATTCAACATCCACGGTCTGCATTTAATTTAAGGAGACCTACAGATAGCGTCAAGGAGATTGAACACAACTACCGAGTTGATAGATGGTGAACAATATGGCTCAGCTGAGGGCAAAATGAAAAGGTGTGCCGGGAAAATAGCATTTTTTTTTTTTGTTACAGTAATTCAGGTTCTGTTGCTCAGTGATTGACTGTTTTCAAATTGATGCATGCTCGTTGGGGAGAAACAGGCCCCGGTGATGGGAATGACATGATGGTAGTTGAGTTGCAGATCATATTCTGTGGCTGTCATGGAGATGTGCGTGTCTTGTCTGGCTGCTGACACAGATTGAGTGCTCCCTCCGTAGATGGACACTGAGCCAGACACAAGGCCACTGATGGCTGACATATGTCTGATGATTGGAGCTGCTACACCAGAATTATTGATACATGCTACTTAGGTGGTTTTTTAGGAATGCAACCAGGTGTGCAATTATATTTTTAGTAGGCTTATCTATCTATCTATCTATCTATCTATCTATCTATCTATCTATCTATCTATCTTTATACTTTTTAGTACTCTATTATATGAAACTGAATCTGAATATTTCAAAACAGAATATTTCTATATATAAAAGTTTTATTTCAATTTTTGATTGTTCAATGTCCCCCAGTTAAATTTAGTTAAAAATAGAGAGGATGTGGAAATATATTTCAGAATTAATTATATGCCAATATTAAATAAATCAGAATCTATTTGTACCCGGGTGAGAATAGGCAAGCGGCAGCTATTCGGCTATTTAAACCCGGCCTTTGGTTCGGTTTAGGCAACAAAACCTGTGAACTCTCAAAGGTGTAAATAGCATTGTTGGCTGCTGACACCTGGGTGCTAATAGCATCTGCCAAAATCAATACAATGCCACAATTGCATTGCCAATGAACATTAGATTATAACATTTGCCCAATTTAATGTGACTTCCGGTATAAAGCATGCCCACTTACAGTCTATCTATCTATCTAGAAAATAGTTGTTCAATGATGCTATACATCTGAATCTTTTGTGATACCTATATATGCATACTGTTAACTTTAAGCCCCTGACATGTAGCCTACATGCCAGTTAAAAAAAAACATTAAATAATGCAGTGATACATGCTTGGAATGTTGCTTATAAGATTTAAAGTACAATAATAAAAAGGCAAATCCTGTTTCCACTGTATTTGTAATGCAATCTCAGCATGTGTATTTAAATGTCTACAATGAGTAAACCCAATTAAATGTGTTAACAAACAAGTAAAGATCCACTGCTGCTGGGTCAATAAGGCCGAACTCACACACAGCATGCAAATGTGAAACTGTCTGGCTTCGGCATAGCCACTCAATATCATGCATATTGAGCCGGCCCGGGATCATAAGCAACAGGTCAATAGCTGGTAAAGATAGCGATGCTGTTTCTCTGCTGAGCTAGTTTCCCCAAAGACAACCTGTTGTCCCCAGTGAGTCCGCTTATCTCCACAACCCAATCAGATCTCCATTCCTGGTCCCTTGCCCTGAGCCCCAGCCACAGTTGATCAATAACAGGCAGAGTGGCCGTGCTTCTCAGTCCACCTTTGGGGTCACAGGTCACAATCCCACCCATCTGTTTATCCAGCGTGAATGCGGGGCTGACGTAATACTCACGCGTGTCTCATTTGAAGCCTGTTAATAATTGATCGTGTCAACAGCCTGAAAAAAAAAAGAAAGGAAAACATGTGATAAAGGAATGATATATGATGTTTTTAAAAGGGGACATATTATGAAAAACACTTTTTTTATTGCTTGTGCACATACATTTGGGTATCTGGAGAAAATAAACAAGACAGACCCAGTCAGCTTTTTTTTGTAGGATGCCTTGATCAGAAAACCAACAAGTCCTCCAAAGCATACAGCCATATGTATCATTTGTTCTTACACTCTAATGGGACTCACAAGGATTTTACTAAAAAAGCATCCCTGGCGTCCACCATTTCTCGCCCTCACGTTACGTTAACGATTTTAAACATGCTGTTAATGTTGTTAAAACAGATGTTGCTGTAGGTTTAGGCAACTAAATAACTTGGTAGGGTTAGAAAAAAGGTCATGGTTTGGGTTCAGATCACTATATTTGACACATTAATTAAATCACTTCCGTGTACCCGCATCAAACGTCACATTACGCGAAACGTCACGTCATATGACACGCCAAGTCACGTACTTCCGATTACGTTCACTTAAAAATGACACGCTGTTTAATTTTAGTTTCGACCGGGACACGAAAGTCCTGTGTTTGTTTGGCCCACCCACCTACCCCTCCCTTCTTTAGTGTGATTTTCGCTCTAAATACTTCATCACATTACTTCCGGTTTTCTGGCGCCATGAAGTGGCAGGGAGACGCTTAATATCATCAATATGGGTCGTAATTACTCTGACCGCTAGGGGCGCTATTTCACTAAACGCTCATATGGGTTGTATTTCGTAAACAGCTGTCGTTTTCCTCTGGAGGACAGGCTCCAGAAAACATGGGATTCAACAAACCATTCAGATTTTGGCTCCCCTTCCTATGTCACATGATCTGAGTATCTCCACCCACGGCTGCAAAGGTGCACCATATTTTCCTCACAAGCCAATCAGAGCAGACTGGGCTTTTTCAGTCGGGGGGCTTAAAGAGAAACAGAGCGTTTCAGACAGAGGTTGAATACAGGTATATTCAGACAGACAGTATGAGAAAAAAGAATGTGTTTTTTGAACATTAAAACATGTAAACATATTCTAGTAGAAACCCAAAATACAAGTACCTGAAAATGAGCATCATATGTCCCCTTTAAAGAGCTGCTGAGGTCCTGGAGCTGTTGAGTAAGTGGCGGTGACATTTGCAAGTGTTTGTTCAGTTTCGTCCATGTTCTAATTGTCAATGCGTGTGTCCTCTGTGGGTGACAGGTAAGAGCCAGCGCCATCGCTCAGGACGCTGATCAGAATTACGACTACGCCTCCAACAGTGTGATCCTGCATTTGGACGTGGGTGATGAGGTGTGTGTGCAGCTGGACGGAGGGAAGGTCCACGGTGGGAACACAAACAAGTACAGCACCTTCTCCGGCTTCCTCATCTACCCAGACTGAATCTAACCCCGTAACTCACAGAGAACGGACACCAGTATTCACACATATTCACACTTACACACAGACATGTACGTATGCAAATTAATGCACACACATACAGACATGCACACACATGATGCCTGCATGTACACACTAAAGTAGACACACACACACACACACATACAGACGTCCTGAGATTACAACAGACTACAGAAGCGTGGACCGAGTGAAAATCAGAGATGCGTGGAATTGTGTGATTTTGAGCCAATCGTCATGAGCAACAGAAATTATTGGCGCCCTTTGTGCAAATATGAATATCAGAAGATGTACAGTATAGGTGCACGTTGTGGCTCTGAAATATCTAAAATACTTTAATGTGCTCCATATTAACTGACATTGTGAGAACTAATATAACAAACGCCATCAGTCTAATTGTTTTTTTTTTAATGCAATAATGGTGTTGAGGGTGCCATTAATCAAGATGACGAAGCCTTTACATTTCTGCTCTCCATTCCAGTGACCTCTAATCAAATGGCCTGCCTATATTTTGCAACTCACTGTAAAATATGTGTCCCTAAAGTGAATAACACCAGTTGAAATTAAATCCCTGTTGTGATTCACCCCGCATTGGAGCTGCGCTGATTAAATTAAGGCCATCTGAATAAACACAGATGTTTGATCTCTCTTTCCTGTTCCCATCATGCCGCAGGGCATCACATAGTGAGATAAAACAAAACATACTACAAGGCAACACATTTTATGGATGGCACTTGTGTGTAATGAAGTTTTAATTGCCAAGTGCATCAGTGACAATTTTGTGTGCGTGTGTGCGTGTGTGTGTGTATGATTGGATATATATACTGTAATATAATGAGGCAGTGAAAAGTAACAGCTGCATTGTTTTACTTACATTAAATGTTGTACAATATACATTACAGGCACGATACTGTAATTACACTGCCATACCGACTTAGTACTTTATTTTTGAGAGACCCTGTCAAAGTATCATCATTATGTATAAACAAAGTAATCCTGGGATGGGTATCTGGTATGTTGAATAGGCTGAGTACTGTAGACAATTGCTATTAAAATATCTATACCTATCTTGTCTGTGTTTTTGCATGTTGTTTTGGCACGGTGAAGGAATAAAGGCGTGTGTACGTCCGACAGTTCAGTTTTATCTGACTGTGGAGAATTGGGTACATGACATCACGGCTGCGTGCACTTACAGCTGAGATCGAAACAACAGTGGCTGACCGTAGCCACTGCCTGCTACAACATGGATTTCCAATATGTCTTAAGACACTGTCTAAGACACAAACATTAATACTGCTATATTGATCTCTGCTTATAATACACACAGGATCTACAAAATCCAGCCCATGTGTACATTTTAAATCTAACAATATAGTGATCAATTGTACAAACAAAACAAATTGGTTCAGTGTTCGATGAGGCTTGACATTGTTTATCTGAATTTCGAGCCGAGATAATTAGTTGGAGAGGCCACCAATAACAAAAAAATACATCCAGAGGATTTGTGACAGCTTACTTAAATAGTATTAGTACATTTTCCTTAATTTATTGATAAAGTGCAGTGATTTTATAGGAGACTGTACGCTGTGCTCTCTCTCTCTCACACACACCAGCCTGTTTGAGTGAATTTATGAATACATGGGAAATAAAATACCCAACTTAATCACTTCCTAAATTTGATTGATCAAACATATTGGAACTGCAACTGATTATTGATTCATCTAACAATTATTTTCTTGATTAATCGACTGTTTGGTCTATAAAATGTGAGAAAGAAAAGGTAAAATATGTCCATCACAATTTAACAAGAGTGCAAGGTGACTTTTTCAAATGTTATATTTTGTGTTTTGTCTGACCATCAACCCAACACCCAAAAACACCCAGTGTAATAACATAAAAAACAAAAACGTATGTAAATACTCACATTTGAGAAGCTGGAACCTGTGGATTTCCGACATTTTGATTAAAATCGATTATCAAAATAGTTGCAGATTCACTTTATCAACAATCTAACTGTCAAGCAACCCTGTTATTGTTTATTTGTCTATGTGCTAATAATCAGTATTTTGGTGTTAATAAATTAATTAATTAAAATCAAATTAAAGAAGAAAGGTAATTGGAATACAAAATTGTTTTGCTATGTAATTACCTTTACCTTGAATAGACAGCTCTTTGTTTAAAGGAAATATGTGTGATATATTTAGTCTTTAGGTTTATGAATGATCTATAACTTTGTTACACGTGGCATGGAAGGCCTGATAAACACTGCATATATTGAAACTGTGGGTGTCATAAAAAAAAAGAAAAAGAAAATCATACCCAACACTGCTTACAAATCAGTTATGTGTGATACAAAAATAGAGACAGTTGATGAATATTGTCACACTATGCATCGTTTTCTATATGTCACTAATTTATTCAAGTGATCATTTTCAAAATCTCCACTTCAACTGTTCCTAAACCAGGGAGAGAGAGAGAGAGAGAGACGTCATCTCCATGTTAAAGAGAATGAACCTTGAATACCTCTTAGATTACTGCCACAAAACCAAAACGTCTAATTAGAGAAGAGAGCTGATGGCATTCTAGACTTAAAGGATTTGGTGAATCTGTTGCTCCTGAGCAGAGAAAGAGGGATGTAGCCGCCGTGCCACGGCTGGGCCCAGCCCCCGGCTCTCTCTCCTGGCAGATTCCAGTTGAAAGTTAATTGGACGGGGAGAGGTCTGAGACAGGCTGCGCTGAGGCCCATTAGTGATTCCCCTGTCGAATGCAGAGCCACGAGGATCACAGACTCACAAATAGGAGGATTAAAATAATCAATAGCCTTGACTTCCATCGACCACACACATACACACACACAGAGTAATTAGTGGACAACCTATTCAGCACTGGACTATGACACCCTCCTGAACCTTACCACCCCCCCACACACACAGACACATACACACACACACACTCCAATAGCTGTGGTGCCTAATGAGGGGAAATAGTTGTGGCTGCTTGTGAGGAAAATGAAGAAAAGGTCAGGAAGCCACCAAACAGCCTTCTACTGCTCATATCCTGGCGCTTTGTCCCCGAATCATTCCTCGGAAAATTTACAGCATGGCCACAAAATATGTTCAACGAAATATTTTTGGGCTGAAATTTGAGTTTGCAATATCCCTAAACAATTGTAACAATAGGAGAAACCATAAATTGACAATGATGGTACCAAAGTTACACTCGTGATGCACTTTAAATTATTCATTCACTAAATTATTCATTCACTTAAAAAAAAAAAAGCATAAAGAGCAGATCAATATATGCCTCTTGTATTATCCACATAATATTATTGGGCAGTAAAGTGCTCCTTTTAGATTCCAGCAGCAACATTGCCCTCTTGTGTCGAGAGAACATCAATGCACGCGCTGAACAGACATGCTCAAAGTCTAGCATGGGGGCCAATCGTGGCCCCCAGACCGATTTCAAACATACCATGACTTGTCTCTGAAAATATACCACATGTGGCCAGCCACACAATACTGGTTAATCAAGTAAGTTCACTTTGCATTTTTTCCATTCACCTCACAATGACAGCACTATCATACAGTTTGTAGACATGCACCAAGTAGGAACTACGCAGGCGGAACTAATGTGTTTTCATGAACAGACGACAAAAACAATTCCTGCTAGGTGGCAGACACGGCCACAGCAAAGAAGCGTAAAGTCAACAGCAAGGGCTGTCGCTTTCAGGAGCGCTGGAAAGTTAAATAGTTTTCCACTGAACGCCTAAACAGTTGTGTTTGTGTCATTGGAAACCGTCGCTGTTATGAAAGAGTTCAATGTGAAGAGAGTGAAGAGACATAATTCATACCAGCGGTTGCAGTGCAGTGAAACAGCTCGAAGCTAGCCTCCCAGCAGCGGCTTTTTACACGGCAAAGGATTCAAAGGAAAACACTACCGGGGCTGGTTATTAAATAGCAATGCTAATCTTGAATCATCGAAAGCCTTTTGCTATGGGTGAATTTGTAAAAGACTGTGTACTAAAGATGGTGGAAAACACTTGCATATTGTATGTGTATTTATTTATTTATTTTTTAAATAACCCATATGACGCAAGAAGCAGCTGGCACTCCAGGTATTTTCACATTATCTAATCTGGCCCCCATTCAAAAAAAGTTTGGACACCTCTGTAATAAGACTGTAACAAATCTCGCACTTTATTCTATCGAATTAAACAAATCAGCTCAAAACAACCAGGATGGGTTTTCAGGAAAAAACATTTATTTAAATGCAGCAACAAAACTGGGGCGAATTAAAAAAAAACATTGGAACCCATTTGAAATGTTTCTTTCTACCTCATGATAATATGGCTTTGAATATACCGGTTTACCGCAGGATCGGAGGAACAGGTTCCTCAGCCAAAGCAAGTCTTAGCCAATGATACAGTAGGTTGCTGACAGTTATTATGTATACCGTATATATATATATATTAATGTCCCATCGAACATTGCCACACTAGTATCAATATATGTCGCCTTAAGTGTTGCATCTTGGAATGTTATTGCAAACAATGCAAGAATTAAGACTCCTGAATGCATACAAGTTGGTCACACGTGACTGGACCTGGCAGCAATTAGCCAGGGCCATTTGTGGTCTTTTGTAGGGAATGTAAAGGCACTTCTTAAATTAAATGTGGAAAACTAATCCATGGAAAAAGTTTGGGTGGGGGGCTGTAGAAGCTAACTGCAAAAAGAGGGTACATGTGACAGGGTAAAAAAAAAAAAAGAAAGTTCGATGCTCTTCGTCTTCACCCGTTCATGACCATTCTGACCAGTTCTGCAAGAGAGAGATGAGAGAGAGACACACAAGTGTGAGACTCATGGTCGAGATCTTGGACCCACTCCAACTACAGCATGTGGCACTGTGCCCCCCCCTCCTCATCCAGCTTCTGTGAGCCTGGGTGGGAGATGCTGCATTTGGAGGCAGATCCCACATATTCTGTTCACCCAGAGGAAAGAAGAGGGTTAAATAGGGTACTGAGAGAAAGAGGTGAGGTAATCATCTCTATCTCCTATTTAGCCAAAGCATTTGGCCATGTCTATGATCCAACAAGAGCTGGTTAGAGAAGCCATCCTCGCTGTATGCTTTCCTCTAGTTGAGAAGCAGAGAAAAGGGGAGAAGGTCAAGGGAGCTAAAGTCCAGTCAGAGAGCGGCCAGCTACGAATTCAGCTTCCATCAGTAGAGAGGAGAAAACAATCAGCACAAGAGCAACTCATTGCAATCCTCTGGTTAGTAGAAAAAGAGACTGGTCCACCCTCCCAAAGCCGGTGGCAATATTCCAATAGAGCAAAAAGTGTCTACAATGTAAGGTTGTCACGATACCAGAATTTCAAACTTCGATACAATACTAAAAACAATACCTATTTTGATAACACAGCAAAAACACACAAAAAGGGATCTTTTAATTAACCTGCACACAGTGCTGGTACAGAAACAGTCACTGAACACATAACACACGGTTAATTTTATTCCCCATCTGTGCAGCCTTGGGTTGAAAATCTGATTGTAGATCAGCTTTTTTTTTTTAATAGCTTCGGTACTTTCGATACTATGAACTCGAATCGTTTCAAACGTGGTATTGAAAAAGTATAGATACTTTTGACAACCTTAAAAAGAGGTGCTGTAAGTGGTATTACAGTTTTGTTAATTCATTTGAAATGTTTTAAATAAGTGTTAAATATGTCTACATTCAGACAGCCACCACTGATATAGAGTCAGTGACATGGGTCCTCTGCTCCGCAGTATACTGTTTACTGCAGAGCAGAGAGGACTGGGAGACCCACGTTACAAACCACTGTGATGGCTTATCGGAATGCAGAGCTATTTAACACTTATTTTAACAAAGTGTAAATCCCTTACAACACCCTTAATGTAATGTCTATTTTTATCTGTCTGTGAAAAGAGAAACACCTCCAACACCAACAGAGGAAAAAAAGTCTATTTCAATAGCACCAAATGACATGCAAATGAGATTAGAAGAGCTGCCTCCACACCCATCAGCTCATTTAGCTTGACAGTGGCCACCAGGCTTTCCCTGAATGAGACCAGTCACTTCCCTGTGTGTCCACCATATCCCCATATAAACTGAGGGGAGTCCCAGACACATGCAGAGGGGCATGCTGCAGCCAGGGGCCAAGACAGAGGGCTGCAGGAGAGAGAGAGAGAGAGAGACAGAACAGCAGGAGGCTACTCATGGGTCAAAGCCTCAGGACTAAATATGAGAGGGACCACCAGGCTTTCCCACAGGCACCTACGGGTCAAATCTACTTTGCAACAGCATTGTTTCTGTTTGCAAATAAGAGGAGCACAACTAACAGCTGATTAGTGGTAGGATGGCCTAATGGGAGTGAATCATTTAACAACTAAAATGCAGGAAAGCCTGGAGGTGCCATCTCATGGTATACCAAATGCCCGTACCAGCCCTCAGCCTGACATGATGTGGCGGACAAATGCTGTGGAGGAAGAACAGTTAGCACACTGTCAGCAGTTGACATTTACACAAGGAGCGGTCAGTTAACCACAAGTGTAAAGACACATAAAAGACAGTAAACAGTAACAAGGATAGATGCCCATCATCATAATAGAAAATCACACATTACTGTAGAGACAGTTGAGGAGTTAAAAAGGTGCTTCCAGTGATTGCATTTAAATAACTAGGATTAAGAAAGCTTAAAATACATTTTCGCAGAATAATTCACACGTCAACACAGCACACATACGGCATAATGCATGACTGAAGTTTAATTATCTCATTGCCAAGACTGGGTATGATGGTCTCATTGAATAGTTTGCAGGTTTGTGGCAACAGCATCGCCACACACCATCAGCCTAATTATGGCATCTTGTGCTTGTTTATTTCTGTCACGCTCACCTTCATAATTGATGCAGCCATTTGCGTCTTCGTGTCCCGCCAAGAGCGTCTCAACTTCCTCCTCTGTCATTTTCTCGCCTGATCAAGAAACATTAAAAAATAAATTTATTCATATGGGTGACATTGCCATGATTTTTAAAAAATGTGATAACAAGGGATTTCACAAATGACTAATACAGGACATAAAAAAGACAAGTAAAAACAATAATGATGATAAAAACACACTTGCACACCTGATGATGCCAAATTAATAACATGCTAATTATTTACTTTTGATGCCATGCATGAACATTCAGTTTTCAGGAAATTAAATTTGCATAAATGAAATCAACTCAAAATGGTCTTCCCATCCATCCAGCTATCAATTCAAGGGTGATAAAAAAATTTATCTTGCCTAACGTGGTGAGGACGTGACGAAGCTCTGCTCCCATTACTGTGCCGTTGCCCTCCTTGTCAAAGACACGCAGTCCCTCCACAAAATCCTCCATGGAGCCCTGATCTTTATTCTTTGCGATGGCCTGGAACATGGGCAGGAACTGCTCAAAGTCTAGCATCTTGCAATTCATCTCTGCAAAAAGAAACAGAAAAAATTAGGGAAAGTCTGTAAGCCTTCAGCTGCAAAAACACAACATTGCAACTGAAAGATTAGAATTATAAGAGATTTTGTTCAGCACAATGACGATTTAAAAACTCCCAGCAAGTTTATTTTTTCCCTCTCACCCTCAGCCTTGGGGTTGCCCAGGACCTTGAGCACCTCAGCGTTAACAGGGTTCTGTCCCAGGGCCCGCATGACGTCCCCACACTGACTGAAGCTGATCTTGCCATCTCCTGTCCTGTCGAACAGCAGGAATGCCTCCTTATATTCTGCAAGACACACAGACACATGACGAATTTGAGTAGGGATATGAATTATTGTAGAAATGTAGAGTTCAGCAGACATGTACAGGGGAATGATATGGAGATAGGAAGATAATTGGAAATAGATGAAAACAGAAACGCCAGGAAATGAGAACAATCAGACAGGAAAAAGCACAGATTATGACATGATCTGGTTTTCTCTGCGGGTAGGTCTAAATTTAAAGTGAGCAGGCAGGGCAAACAGCTCCACACTGACAGACCTGTGTTGGCCTGTGTTTCATCTACCATTTCTCTATCACAGGTCTATCCAGGATAATAGATGTATTAATAAATTGTCCACCTCTATGGGCAATCCCAAACTCATGTTCCGTAGACAAGCGTAGTCAAGTCACACTGACATTGCAAACACCCCTCTAACTTCCTCAATTCAGCAAATACTGTATTTCCATTAGTCATCTGGTCAGTCTTTGACATTTTCACTACACACTGACAAAAACAATGTGAAACATGTTCACCAACGCCCAGAAGCTCTGTCATTGTCGTTTGAACATGCAAACACCTATGCATTTAGCTTCCAAATATATCAAATATATATGAATTACAGGGAAATGTGTTTAAAATGTTGTGGTATGCCATCGCTTAAGTAAAGCACCAGAACAAACAGGTATGGATATAGTACCTTAGAAAAAGATAAAAGATAAGGGTTAAAAAATGCAAATTGTCACAAGGGCTCAAATGTCTAAAGAGATGCATTATCCCGAAGAAAATTAGATGGCCAATACATTCTGAAATGCTCTAGGTCAGAAGAAGTACACATATTTGTTAAAAAACATCAATATGGGATAAAAGCTGCAAACTTGTATTTTAAACTCTTAGATTACGGTAAGGGGTGTAAGCTCACATTCGAAAGTATTTTAAAAGTTGCCTTAGATCTTAATGCTTATTTTGTGCGACCAATGGTGAAAAAAAGATTTTATTTGAAATATTGTGATTTAGCTATGTTAATTGTGAGGCTTTAAAACAAGAAATACACTGTGCAAACAAACAAACTCATTTGATTAAACAATGTAAAAGTTATACCGTTATGCAAACACAATTTCTATGTATGCAACATATCTGATTCAGTTATGGTTCATGTCCGGTTAAAGTTCATGCCAATCCAGTGTCATCTCTAATATATCGTCACACATTTTATGGTAGCAAACAAAATATTAATATGTCAGTACTGTAGTTCACACTGTTTTAGATATTAATATTATCAGATTCAGCAAGAATCTATCTGGCAGAAATGTCTTTCCAAAACTTTAAAAAATCTCATCTGACATCCCTACTGTTTGCCAACTCCACTTTGACATCGATATTTTACAGTACTGCTGAATAGTCAATAATGCTGTGAGCTACCTGGACCTTCTAAGCATTCACATTGTTGATGCAATCATGTCATTGACCACAGGGATAATTAATGTACCTTTGATCTAACACCAGGCATTCTGGTTTGACTCAACAACCAAACAAAAAGCTTATCTAAGATCTAGCTATCAGGGAGGCATGGGGTCGGATTACACAATATCCGGACAGCAGTCTGGTCCTAATGTTATGGGACAAGCTATTCCCCAAAAAAGCTCAGGCACTGTTGTGGAGCTTTTTCCTGTTCTGAGGAATGTGCCTCTTCCCTTCTGGCGTGTGAGGACTTTTCCCAACACCATATTTGGTATTAGAGGAGTGGAGGAAAGTAGGAGGAGAGTGAGAGTAGCTATAGCCTATTATGTCAACTATCATTAAACAAACCAGTCCTAGGACAAAACCAAGCATCACTGTATCCAGCACCAAAAAAGGGCACACTCTAGTAGGAGATGAGCCGCTTGGAAGATAACAGACGAAGTTTATGGCAAACTGACACAACTACAGTCTAACAGAACAAGACTGAAAACAGATATGAGCTACGTTTGGTTTCATAAATACTGCTAATGCATGATTGACCACATACAAAAACACTGCAACACACGGTCAAAGCTGGTAAGTATCATAACGTTATATGCAAGATATGACTGATTTGACGTACCAAACAACAGTGCAAAGCGACTCTTATTCACATTAAAACACATTACGCCAGACTAAACCAAAACCCAACATGCAGATCACACCCTAAACACTCCCGAGATAGCAATCAGTTTTTGTGCCACGGCGGTCGTCCTTTCACTGACTTACCATGAATCTGATCCAGGTTAAATTCAATCTGGAAAGGACAAGCAATTGCAAGTGGGAAAGTGATGAAACAGTAAGGGAAAACAAGAAGGAAAACCTAAAACCACGACTACTATGACAGACGGACGTAGAGCAGGGTGATAGTGGAGATACAGGGCAAAGTGTCATCTGAACCAAGCAAGAATGGAAGCATGCAAAACAAGGCGAGATCTGGAAAATGACACAAAACAAAATCAAAACTTACCAAGGATTTGATCTTCCGAGAAGTCAGACTGTTCAAAGAGAAATTGGGCTAACGTTATATGAAATGGTTCCTTCTGCTCCGCAGTGCAAAGCTAGCTTGGGTTAACTTCAAAGGCTTTTGAACATATTTTTTCAGATAGTTAGATTTACTCAAACCAGATATTCCTTAATAATAGCACATTCTGCAATGATTCATTTACACGTGGGTACTTTGGCGACATTAATTAGCTTATCGTGTGATTGTTCACTTTATCTACCGTACAAGCTAACGTTAGCTTCTCAAAAGTTGCACTTCCGCTAGCAACCCGCGAGCCAATTCAGACATAAAAACTCAACTTAACATCTTTGCCAAGCTAAACCATTTTGTTGAAACAATAAATTAATTACACAAGAAAGATGATATTGCTAGTTAAGTCGAGTGGAACAAAAAACCCACCATGGCTGTGTTGGCTGAGGTGTGTCCGAGGCGTTGGCAAACCAAAGAATGTGACGGATCTCAGAGGAGGGGAGGGTGAGAAAACTCAACTAGCATTGCGTCATGACGTAGGACGCACGACGTCCTAGCAGAGGGCGAACAGCTACACTCCATATATAGGTATAGAGATCTCGGTTTGGCTCATAGACTGTATGGTTTGGCTTGTGATTTACAGTACATGCATTATATACATTAAAGCTACTTGAAGTACTCACTTTATGATTGAGGTGACAGATAGCCTACATATAATAAGTAACATTAGGAGCAAAAGTTGAATTTAAAATATGTATTTAATCCTTAATAATACAAAGGTAAGAATGCCTAAATGTCACTTATTCTGATCCTGCCTTTACATTTACATTATTTTAAGGGACACTCAAAAGTGTCTCTTGCTTTGCTTCTCGTGTTCACCTTAAATCTGAGTCAATTAAATTCAAATTTATTTATAGTGTCATATCATAAAGTTATCTTGGGACACTTTTCATAGGGATCATAGGTCAAGACCACGCTCAGTGATTTTCAAAGTCCCAACATCACCCAGAGCAAGCGTTGCAATGCGACAGTGGCAAGAAAAACAACTGCCTTCTACAGAAAAAAAATGCCTTTTACATTAGGCAGAAATCTCCAGCAGACCAGGCTCTTGGTTACATCTGCATTTGGTGTTGGTAGTAAATGTCAATAAGCACGATTTTGTAACGTCTAAACTAGTGTGAATGGGACACTTGAAGCCTCCAATGCACATAGAGAATGGACTAGAGAAAGTAGCCTATGAGACATCTTGTGTCAAGTAAACTTTCAAATTACAGTAGTGCACAATATTCATGGTTTCTGGATTAAGATCTTTTAGCGAGATGCACATTTTTTGTTGAAATACCATCTATCAGAAGCAAATTATTATTAAGGAAGAAAGTATTTTATGTCTTAAAAAACATGTTCGGAGGAGATCTTTAATATAAATTACGTTTACTGTAAGCAGCCTGCCCTTAACCTTACAAAGTAAGTGTTAGTGTGTGTTTGATTGAGAGATGATTTTCAAGTTGTTTTAAAGGATCTTTGCACCTTTATGGTGGATGTTTGACTTTGATGATTTTGACCTCACTTGGGTAAATTAATGCATGACCGCACTGAATGACTGTGAGGCTTTGCATTAAGGATACGAGTGTCTGGCCGTGCAGGAATGATGGATTACTTGTGAGATCATGGACTGATGCCACATCTCTAACAGCCTGGCTAAAGGACTGTCTTTGCCCTACAGGAGCGCTGACCTCCCATCATGTGACTCATGTCTGTGGTCCCACTGACAGAAGTGGGTGTCTTAATGTAGCCCACATATCCTCACAGGCTAAATGGGACAGTCTCACTCCATAAAATCATGCAGTAACAGTAACACAGTGTAACACTTAAAGCACACGAGGATGGCAGCAAAGCTAAAGCACATAGTACAAAGTCTAATGTGGGCATCGGTATAGTTAAGTTTCTTCAAAATATCCTATGGTGCCTATGGTTTGGACTTATGTAATGTTATCATGTTTTCATTGGTGAAGGTACTTGCTAAATCCCAATATGTCCTGATATTTTACATTTACCAATTAAATGTATTAACTCATTAATATTATAATGTGTTTTATTATATTATATTTACTGCATGTCCAGTCATTCAGAGGGTTGTAGAAATTGGACTCAAATTTTAGATGACCATAATAATTTGTACCAAAAACACAATATCATCATTGGTTCTTTTTAACATATGCCCATTAAGAAAGCATCCCTCAAATTGTATTAGCTGTAACTAGGACATGTATTGGAGGCAGGGTATTTTACAGTTGAAAAATGCACATATAATTCTGAACAGATTGCACAGTTTCTTACTAACTTCATTCTCTTTGTTCAACGTCTTATTGCCTTGCATGTTGTATTTTGTATAAACAGCCAACATTTGCCACTACCAAGATATAGGTACTATATATCTGTGATGGCCAATAATCAATGAGCCTCAGGTTGATCAGGATCTATCTGTGACTTAATCTCACAAGCTTTTATCTAAGTCACAGGACAGAAGTGTGGGGAGGTCTGTTCTCTTTGCAGCCAGTTCGTAGCTTTGAAAAATGGGTCAACTAAAACCTCTCTAAATTATTCATCAAGTGAGTACTAAAAATGCCCTCACTTTGAGTTTTGAATTAGAGATTGTGTTTTTTGTTATTTTGCTTCTTGTAATAATCACATGTATGTAAAAGGGCACACTCAGTTATTGGAATCACCTTCCTGATGAAAGAAATAGCACATACTGTATCAGGAAACAGCCTGTTTCTCTCTAAGGAGGCCACTGCCCCATTTCTTTACTTAGATTCAGTCTCATTCCTGATTGATTCAGACAGTTTATTATAGCGTCAGACTCATAAAAAGCTACTTTGCAACTCATCAGCATGTCATGTTTTTACAGAACTAATTCACAAATTGTGCATCTCTAGTTGTGATTTAGCTTGGATGATTAGTACTATACATGAAATAAGATTAATAGGACATGACATTTCTAAATATAGTCCTAACTGACGAATGCCCCACATTAGCTTTGTCATAAAAAAACATAGTTACTCACCTCCAAATTAGTGGGGTCAAATGGTGAATCCGAAGGACGCAGCATCCTAGGTTTCTGCTCTGGAGCCGGTTTTGGAGCTGCAGGAGCCGCAGGGAGGCAGGGGTAAGGAGGACCCAGTCTGGGTTCGGTCACCGGTGAAGGAGACTTCTTAATGGAGGATTCTCTTTTAGGAGCCATTCCTAATGTCCTGCACAGTCAAAAACCTGCCGCTATGCTGAGAGGGGATATCAAGCTATGAAGCAAAGTGTGTCAGTGGAGGGGAGGGGAGGAGAAAAGCAGGTTGACGATGCTGATGATGCTCAGGGACAGGCAGGTGGACGAGGCAGAGGTGGAAGACATATGGAATAGCATGTGAGTGAATTTGTGAAGCAAAGCGTAGGAGGAATAGAGATGACAGCTTGAGTGTAGAATGAAGAGGGGGATAGATATATAGAAGAAACCATGCTCAGCTGTATGACTCCGAGCACATGCTTTTATTTGGGTCAGAAGTGTGTGTGTGTGTGTGTGTGCATGTGTGTGTGTGTGTGTGTGTGCGTGTGTGTGTGTGTGTGTGTGTGCGTGTGTGTGCGCGCACACAGATTTTAGTCTAACTGACTTCAGAAGTATAGGGCTGAAGAATTAATCGAAACCTTTTATCAAAATCGCAATATGACCTACTGCAATTTTAAAATCACAGGTGGTGCAATATTTGTTAAAGGCGAAATGTGTGTCAAAATACCATTTTAAATTAAATATTGCATGCTGCCGAGATGTCCTGGCCTACACATATTCTATTCTAACATTTTTGTTTGGTCAGATCCCCATAAAAGTCACGCCATAATCATTTTAATGTTTATCAATTATGTAACAAGAAGAAGCATCCGCACACTCAAATCTGTGCAAAGATCTTGCTGAATGTTTATCAATTAAAATGAGAATAATGATGAAAAAATTATCTTTCCCTCATATTTTCATATCGCAAATATAGTAATTTCAATATCAGTCAAAATAATCGCAATGAGTTTCTTATATTGTGTCATATATTCTGTGTCTCATTACAAACTCGCCATGCAGCTTATACAGTAGTTGTTCTAGAATAAATACATGTTTTCTTTGTTTTCCGCTGCACAGGTTCTCTCTTCCTTCAGTTTCCTGCTGACTTGGTGACACAGGTTCAGAAACAGGAACAGGACACAAAGAGTGAAACACTTCACCATGATTAGAGACAAATTTAGACTCTATGGTTTGCTCTGTGAAGGTTTATATATTATATTTATATAAATATAATAATATATAAATATTTTGTCTGAACTAGGGCTGGATGATATGGAGAAAATCTAAATCACGATATTTTTGACCACATACCTCAATGTCGATATTGCAACGATATTGACAAAATATTTATACAATGAGATTTTTGATAAATAATCATCAGTAATGTGGATATAATGATTAAGTGTGTAAAGGCAAATATCAGAACAGCTAGAACAGGATATTGTGTGCAACAATGTTTATATTTTTGCCACATTAGATTGATCACCATTGTAGGTTTTGACAAAAGCAAGGGATGCAATTTAGCTTGTACACACAAATTAATCAAAATGCATGTGAAATACAACAATTTCAAGCATCTGAGGAAATACAAAGAATATAGTTTGCTTCACTTTATTTTATTTTATTTTTTGTCCTCAGATGTTTTTGTAAGGTTTTCTCCTCCCTTAATGGTTTTATAAATATGTAAATCATGTGCATATTGTTTATGACAGAATCAAATCAACAATACACATTTATTGTTGTGGTTTATATACACCCATTGGATGTAATTAAGTACATTTACTGAGCTCTATTAAGTACATTTTTAATGGACCTGAGTATTTCCATTTTATGTTGTTACACTTCTACTTCACAACATTTCAGAGGTAAATTATACTTTTTACTACACTACATTTATTTGTCAGCTATAATTATTTTGTAATTACTCTGTAATTACTTTAAGTAAATGTTGATGACAATACTTAGGCCTACATATCTTTACTTCAGTAATATTTTCAATGCAGAACTATGTTGTACTGGAGATTTTTTTATTGCCCTTCATTGTGTTCTTGCTTTTTCTTTTTTTTTTCTTTTGTTAACTTAAGTAAAGGATCTGAATACTTCTTGTTTACACACATCATGTAGCACAACCAAAGGCAGACAGTAGTTCAAAAATAGTGCCACTAGATGTCACCATTATACAACATGAAGACACGACAAAAGCTTTTGGCTTCAACTCGCTTCAACTCTAAATAAATAAATAAATAAATAAATAAATAAATAAATAAATAAATAAAATCTCAGTCAGTCATTTGAGCCGGAGGTCTACCTCATGCATGTTTTGATACAACACAGAGACCCAGTGACTCAAAAAGAACAGTATTTATTTTTGTAATAATAATAATAATAATAATAGGCCTAATAATAATAATAATAATAATAATAATAATAATAATAATAATAATAATAACAATGATGACAATGCATTATCTCTCCGTCTCTCCGCCTGTCTCCAAACATCCAGTGGTAAAAAGTAAATACGTACATTTACTCAAGTACTGAAAGTAGAATTTTGAGGTAGGTACTGCTACATTTCTGCTCCACTACATTTCAGATAGAAATAGTGTAGGCTACCACTTTTTAGTTACTTTGCAGATCCAGATTGATAATAGGATTATAATCAACAGATAAATTACGATTTATTGATTATAACAGGCTACAATAATATAGGCCTAGCCTATAGGCATACTTTTCTGAAATAGGCCACTCTGCACAATAAGTAGGCTACTTGTACTTTTGGTACTTTTAGTGTATTTTGATACCACGTATACGTCGATGTTAAATGATTGAATTTAACGTCACTGTGCAGATCGGAAAACAGATTTACAACTTCTGGCCGGCGTCACTCTACCCTCTCCTCCAATAATCAATGCTATCCACTCGCCAGTGGATTTTGGGCACAATCCATCGCGCGCTCAATGGGCCTTGAAATTACCGTTTATGTGGCTCGAGCGTCAAAACAATAGCGACATAAGACCCTTGCTGCGAGACCAACGGCACTTCTGGCGCTTTAATAGCGGATCGAACACGCAGAAGACCCCCCAACAAAGTCATCCGACTAAGCCCATTATTACCATAACAAGAAATAAAATACAAGTACAATATAGAATAGCTTTTTTATTATTGTAGTTTTGAAATGTTAATAGATTCTGTCAGCCTATTCAGTGGCCAGCTGATTGCTGATGAGTCTGCCGAGCAGACAGCTCAGTTTAAGAAGATTAGCAGTGCCTCACGTTTTCCTCATCATTTGCAACAATAATCCACCACAAGAGGCTAATAATAACAACGAGAAGATCCTATATGCCTGCTTTCAAATAGATTACCTACAATATATACTGTAATTAGCAAATTGAAATATTATCCTATTATCATATCCAGGTGTCTGCAGATCTTAACATGTCTGAAATTAATTTTCAAAATTATTGCACACTTAATTGGGGAAAAAAATGACCATCACCATTTTCCCTTTCTTTCATTTTGTGCGCAGTGTTGTGAAAGCAAATTCAATTACTACAACTTAAAGGAAATGTTTCAACAGATCCTCTGAGGTGCCCCAACTGACTAATGAAATTATGGCAGTTCTCCCACCTAATGTCATTCAAAGTACCGCCCCCCCCCCCCCCCC
>JAOVVB010024940.1:0-15905 GCA_028570985.1 Heterobranchus longifilis | reverse complement strand
TTGACCTTGCATACATGTAAACCTGTTTTAAGAGACTCATTAAGCAATAGTAGCAACCTTTAAAATGGCATAATAGGCGCACTTTAAGTATATTTGTTTACAGTATGTTTTCTTTATGTTATTAAAATTACTTAAAAGTCTTTACCTCTCTCTGCGCATATGCCTCGCCTGCAACCACACCACATCCCTAACACATGCTAAGAAAAACAATACAGAATAACAGATTGTGTTTAAATTAATGATTTGTTGATCGGCAAAAATGTTGTCAGTTTGAATTTGGTGTATGAACTTGTGGCTGCTTGACATCAAATTTTTTTTGTCAAAGTTTGTTGCTAATCTGCTAATGATGTATGCTAGTTCATGTTTCATGGCTACAAACACTGTCTCAATCAATTTGTTTCAGTGTGATGTCCTCTTGCATTCATTAAAACCATCGCTCGTTGTCTTATATTTTGCTTCCAAAGAGCCAGACTTTCTTGCATTTTTTAAGGTAGTCGTTCCTGACGGTCTTTTTTTTTTTTGTTGCTAAGAATTATTCAAGCATAAACACAAACCTAACTTAAGGCATGAATCAGTGAGTAACAGGTGCAGATTATGATGATAGATGATGATATACTGGTGATGCTTTTGTTATACTGCTGAAATTGTTACATAAACAAAATTTTTTAAATTACAGGTGTATCTTTTGACACTTTGAAGCTAGTCACAGTAAAGCATGGACGACACCACAAACACAGACACGAGGTGAGGTCTTACTTGAGGTCTTGATTTAGAAAAATGGGGAAGGATGAGAAATGGTAGGGAAGTATGTGAAGGTGTGTCTGTGCAGTTCTGGTGGCAGTGCCCAGCTGGTATGTGGGCACAGGCTGGTGAACGATGATGGTGGGCAAAGTAGCAGAGTGTGGACAGCAGCTCCTGCAACTCCACGAGCCTTCCTCCCGCTGACCTGTCCAACCGGCTCCTCCCAGCTCGCCATTGGGTGCGGCCTCAGGCAGGAGTCCCTGTTGACTTCCAGCGGCTGGGTGGCTTCCCTGGCTGGGAACAGGGGCCTTAAGGTGGACACGCAGCGGCCTTTTTCCCCCTATTTGGCGGCAGGATCATGAAGGCTGTACAAGTGCGAGTGCCGCGGAAGTGGTTGCTGCTTTTAGTTCCCTTTCTTTGAAGTCCCTGGGTCACCCTTTTTTTAACATCATTTTGACATTTTTAGCATCCGCTGCACAACTATCCAGCGCCAGACCAGACCACAAGCTACACTCCCTGCCTTTCATGGGGAGAAGCCCGTGATAAATTAGCGTTGATTACTTTGCAGCCATGCCCGCTTTCAGCGGCCCCGCCCCTTCACACACCTGCAGAAGGGGAGGCCGCCCACCCAGTGAGCCTACGGAGTGAGTGAGGAGCGATAACAGATTATAGTGCACGTCCATCACTGGCGCACACTGTGACGGCTACATAATATAATTAAAATTAATATGAAGAAATGAGATAGCAAGACTTTTGCACAGTACAGTTAACTTTGAGTTACTAAAGTAAAGTGTTGGGAGGAACTTATAGTATATAACAGGTTTTTATCAGACTAGATGCTGCTGTTGTTACGTGGCGCGGTATGGAGAGCCACACCACGAGATGTTGAAATGTTTAAAGAGCCCTGACACAAGGCTTCAGAGGGGCGATCTGAAAAAGGAGTATGTAAGAGTGCTTGTCATTCGCACGGGAAGACCTCCACCATCTATGTGAGAACGGACAGGGATTTGGAAACTTGTCCCTGATACCTTGCCGGTGCTACATAAATGATCGCACGAAGTGCCGAGGTATCGGGACCTTTAAATAAACACGCCTTCAGATGCGGCTCATTTAGGCTGATTGCCTTACGGCAGCGTTGCCTGGCAACCGTGTGTATAAATGGCAGCGGCTTTGGCTGTTCAGAACTCCACGTGGTACCAGCCTGCGGATCTGCCCGTTCTGAACAGTTTATGCGCGGAACAGTTTATGCGCAAGGGGCAGAACCACGCATAAATTGTCCAGAACGGGCAGATCAGCAGGCTGCTACTATGTGGGGTTCTGGACATGCAAAGGCACAGCCATTTATACACATGGCTGCCAGGCAATGCCGCAATCAGTGTGAACACGGTGGCATATCTATATTAGGGTCCTGATACCTCGGCACTTCTTGTGATCATTTAAGGTAAGGTATCAAGGCCAAAGACAAAGCAAGCAAGCAAGAAAGGAAAAGATAGAAAGAAGGATAAATAGACAGATAGACAAAGTGTGCCGTTCAGAGACAGAGGCAAAGCCCCAGCCTCTGCCTGTGTAAGATGCCGGCGAGAGCGAAAGGGCAGGATAGAGAGCGGCACGCATCAGTCTAGCTTGCACGCTCAGTTTAAGTTAATAGCGCACAGCACAAAAACATATAACCCTCTCTCATAAATCCTCTGTAAGGGCAAAGACCCGAGAGGATCTAAGATTTTATTTTTAGTTTCCAGAGCCCCGTCCGTTCTAGCGTAGAAGGCGGAGCTCTGTTTATTTTGTGTTTTCAGTTTTCTTTTCTTTCTTTTTTAGTTTCTAAGTAATAATCCCATGCCATCTCCAAATGGGAAGGTCTTCCCGTGCGCATTACTCTCACCACCTCCTATTTCACTGACCTCCTCTAAAACCTTGTGTTAGGGCTCCTATAAACATTAAAACATCTCATTGTGTGGCTCGTGGTGCAGGTGTGATCAGATATTAAAAAGTAATTAAACAGCAATATTTCTGTAGTGCTCTCCAAGAGATATGTACCCTCTTTCAGCTGCTCCTTTTCAGGGTCACCACATCGGATCAAATTAAATAGGGTCCCCACATTTTGGTTTTGACACCAGATGGCGTTACTGACCCAACCCATTCCAATTTATTCAGTTTATTCTTACTGGAGTGATGTGTGGTCCAAACAGAGGGTGAATGTCTGACCCAGCAGGAAGTACCAGCAATTTGTTGGCTAGAACCTGCTGTTGCTGTTTGACATTGAGAGGTTGCAACTCGTAATCTGCACATTATTCCCCTTCCATGACCTTGTCTAATGGATAAGTTTGCTAAATAATAAGGAGAGAGAGAAGTTAAGACGACGGAAGAGCACTCTGCCACAGAGTGCATCTTTCACTTGAATAAAATCCTGTTGACAAAAAACTACTTTTTTGTCTTGCATCTTTGGCAGGCTGCAATTCCTAAGGCCTTGACGCCTGATGGACGCTTCCATCCACCATACATCTTTGGGTTCCCACTGAGTCCCGCACATGCCTGTGACCTCAGGAAAGTGCTCAGAACCTTTAAATGCCTGTGCCAGCCATCACGGTAAATAAAGGTATCGACCAGATCCTTTGCAATGTAATAATCATGGGGATAAACGACTTTGTCCATGAGACACTGTAATGCTGAAAGAGCCTTGAACAACCCAAAAGAAAGTATTATGAATTGGTTTAAAACAAAGTGGAAAGGCCATTTTTTTAACTATTTATTATGTATATTTAAACATCTAAATATTTATTTATTGTATGTTAGAATTGAATTCCAATAGCTGAGTGCCCCTGTTATACAGTCTGGGTTTTCATTCCTGCACCTGTTGAAATCTCTCCTAACTTAGGTGCCCCAATGTGTGAAATTTTGCTCTCAGGTCAATCTCATGGAATCTTAGGAAAACCAGTCCCACATTGCCATGTCATGGCAGGATCATCATGTGACCTCATCCTGACCAGTGTGATGGGGACATGGCTGTGACCACAGTTGTATTTCCTGCTGGAGCACTCACAGACTGCACCAGGCTCCAGATCATATTTCGGCTGTGCTGCTCTATATGCATTGGAAGGAGCCCCTATACTGCTTTTGGTGGATACCAATGAGGGTGGCGATGAGCTGTGGAAACTGTGGTAAGTCCATGTCCTCTTCACTTTCAGGCTTTAGCCATTGTTGCAAATAGGTTCTCTGTAATGAAGGAAATATGGATGCAGGCAGAATGATCATCTGGGCTTTTATCATAAGATAACATTTAATAAAAAAAAAAGTCATATCCCAGTTAGGAAGCTGGGGTCAGAGCGCAGGTAAGATAAAGAACCCCTGGAGCAGATAAAACAAACACATACAGATACCACTGCAGTCTGTGCTCGACTCTCTCTGTTTCTCCTTTCACTCATTTCCCCTTTTTAATCTTTTGCTTAATTCACTCCAACAAAGACCCGTCATTGCCCCACTACTGACCACACCCCTGCTGCCATGAACTACTTTTACTCAAACCACTACTATAACTATGATAAATCTTTTCTGAGCTTTGTATTAGTGTCTCCACTAATATTTGGTATACTCTGCCGATGTTTTTAATCTTTATCCCTGCACTGTCATGGTTATGCATAAAGAACATCTTCAAGTGAAGCGTGTCTTACAGATAAGCTACCCACACTCTGTCGTCCTGATGAATCAGTTACAGTAATTTTTGGCTGTTTTCCTTGCAGTGGAAATGAGGTCAGAGCTCTGCAAAGAACAGTGGGGGAGGACTTCTAACAGACCACATGCATGTAAATAAAACATTTTATACTTACAAATTACCTCAAACGTACAAAATTGTGGGCAGTTAGTATTCATTCTAATACAATTTGAACATTATGATTTAATTAGAATGATTGTTATTTTTATTTTGTTAATTACATCTAAACTTTAGGCAAAAATTGATCTACAGTATACTGTCTCTATCTAAATCCATCTATATAAGACGGCGTATAATGAAATCAACAACATCACTAATATGACTTCATAATCTTCAGTCGGTTCAGATGCTGCAACTACTTCTTAAACATGCAACTTCTGGAATATTCAAATATTACACAAGGGTGTATGGGTTCATGTCATGGTGTTGAGTGAATTTCATGGGACTTGCAGAGGACGCCGTTCATGAAATTGTTACATCAGTTTGTGCCTGTGCTGAGATGAAGGATTTGTCTCTACTTGTAAATTTTACATGTGCGTTACGGAATTTTTTAAAAATATATTCTGTTGTCATTCTCTTCAGTCTGAATCACAATAGCAATTTAATCCTTTCAAAGCTTGACACTTTCTGCTCTGTGGAACACACTTTAACAGGGTCTTGTTTAAAAAAAAGACAGCATTTAATTAATGTCTTTATTAGGTAAGACATGTGCTGCCACTGCTTTCATCTGGTTGAATGAACACTGAAACATACAAGATTAATTATATCCCATCACTGGGCAACCCCTTTGTTTCAGCAGATTTTTGCTGTGTTTCTAACTTTAATTCAGTCCAATTCATTTCAATTCCATTCAGTCTTTTATCAACAGACAATAATATATATTTGTTTCTCAGACACATAATCTAGGAGTTATTTATTTCTGTCTAAATGACTTTCGAGAGAGAGAGAGAGAGAGAGAGAGAGAAAGAGAGAGAGAGAGAGAGTGGTTAGTGAATATCTGTCTTGGAGCTTCTATATAAAGTAATAAGAAGAGCTAACTTGGAGAGTGGACATTTAGCAATATTAAATATAACTAATATTAAATCAATGTAATCACTCTACTCCAAATGTAATAACACAATCCAGTCTACAATATAATATTAAAATAATTCACTTCTGTGTTGGAACACTTTGCCCCAGGCCATATCACACTACCTTGTATATTACCTAAAGGTTATTATGCAATACTTGCAATACAAACGAACATACAGTACAATTCAAGTGTGCATCTCTGTGCTCATTAAAATTAAATACCGGTTTTCTAATTTTTTCCTCACTTGCATCTCAACCTGATTGAGCTGTATGCTTTAACGACAATGACCTCTCCTGTATTGTATGCGGCATAGCTTTTGGAACACAACCCCTGTTGCCCATGTAATGGAAAGTCTAGGTAGGATATGCATACAAAGTATAAGTCCTCATTTCGCCAATCTCGCTTAAATAGTCAAGGCTCTCCATCTCAGTCTTTGTTCACAGTGCATATCTAATACAGTATGCACTTTGAACAAAGGTTTAATGTACCTGGCGAGGGCGAGTAGTAGGACATTTTTGCACACTGCACATGAGCCTGTGGCTGACGATCATAACTCACTCAGAGAAATAAAATAGTGACCCAATCAAATACAGTTAAGAAGTGTGGGACTGAGTCACCATAAATGCATTGCATAAAATGAGTGGCACTTTTGTAAATTTATGTGTTGTTTTATGAATTACTTACAATCCCTAGAAGACTGGACTTGAGATGAAGGTTTACAATTTAAATGTACTCATTCTCTATATCACATGTCCAGGGTCATAGGGGGCCTGGAGTAAGCCCCAGAGAACTCGGGCAGAAGCTGTCTGGACATAAGCATGCACACAACTGCCAATTGTCAAAATCTCAGTTAGTCTAATTTCCATGTTTTAGAACTGTGGGAGGAAACCAGAATATGCAGAGGAAAGCCACCAAGCATGGGGAGAACACACAAACTCCCCACACATATACCTGAGGCCTGAATTGAGCTCTGACCATGGAGGAGCAAGGACAAAGTGCAAACCACTACACCACTGTGCCTCTCAAAAATTCCATGTTATGGAATAGAAATGAAATTACAAATGTTTGCACCTGCTCTTCCGCCCCACAAAATGCTTTTAAGCTGAACTAGAATAGCAAACATCCATGACACTAGTCCCTGACCTTACAAAATACCCTTGTGGATAAATGAGCAGAAGTTGCAATAAAAGTTCCAAAAGCCCTTCCAAAAGATTGGAGGCTGATAGAGCAGAAAAGTGGGACCAAGTCTGAAATAGGATAAGTTAAGATGGCAGGATGACCAGAAACGTTTGGCCAAATAGTATAAAATTAAACAAATTGTAACACGGCCGCCTGCACAAAGGCACAAACTCCCGGACGACTATGCAGATTCATAGACAGGCATGAGTGGCAGACGGGTGTGGTTGCTAGGCAACCCTGCCATGTTGGCACTCAAAGCAAATGTGTTACACCTGGCCAGTAGATTACCTAAGCCCTAGAAACCAGTGCACCATGTGTGAACATTTAGATAGCACCAGGTCTGGGAGTGTTGCTCTGTCTGGTATAGGCAAAAAGTTAAAGAGAAAAGAGAATATAAATATTTATATTCATATAAATTTTTTAATATTTATATTTCAAAGGACACACAATCAGCCCATGTCCCAATGTTGACCT
The DNA here is from genome assembly GCA_028570985.1 of Heterobranchus longifilis. Taxonomy (NCBI): domain Eukaryota; kingdom Metazoa; phylum Chordata; class Actinopteri; order Siluriformes; family Clariidae; genus Heterobranchus; species Heterobranchus longifilis. The sequence continues at coordinate 8,733 of JAOVVB010024940.1, read as the reverse complement.
CTAATATTCGGTGGCACCATATTGGAGCACCATCTCGTAACACAAGGGATTATAATAGAATTATAATGGGGACAAATAAATTTTGCAATTTGAAAAGTTTGCACCTATGTGAATTGACGTCTAGGCGTGTCTACTCAAGGGTGTAGGTTGTACTGTAGGATGACTGAATGTTTACACTTGTTTAAAAAAAGGACAATAAACATGAGTAGGGAAATATGAAAAGAACGAAGGCTTTGAATTATCAGAACTCTGGCATTTGTTTGCCCAGTCTGTCCAATAGCTGCTCAATTTTGGCACTATTGAAAATTGTTAGAAAGCCCTATTAGAATCCATCCATCTGTCCACTCATTTATTCATAGATATGCACTCATTGACCTCTTAGGAGCACCATACTAATACTGACTACTGCAATGTGTCCTATTGCTGTCACATGAAGTGGCTACCAATAAGGATATTAACTAAACAGAGAATCTTCTTGAGTTATCTTCTTGTTTCTGTAATTTAAAAACATTATACAGCCCATTGCTCTAAGCAGAGGTGATTCGAGAGTCTGTTGGGGCCCTAGGCAAAAATTTGCAGAGGGCCTCTCCAACCACCATTATTTAAAAAAATAAGAAATATGTTTTTCAAGACTAAGGGTCACCATATTGACCTGGGAGATCAAGCATTCGCCTGCCTTTGCCTGTTGACAAACACCGTCTCTGTAAAAACTTCTTATGATGTAGGAGAAACCCCACATACTGTATAAGAAAAATCTGTAAATTCATGGGAGGTTTAGCAGAGACCATTGTCACCTACTACTGCTTCTAATTTTCAAAATCAACCAAACATAGCCTTAAGTTTCCAAATGACTGCTGAAGATGTATGGCTCATCAGCTTTCCCACCTCAAAAAAAAAAAAAATGTGGTCATCTGCTTCTGCGTAGCTTGCAGTATTCTAAGTCAGCAAGTCGGTGGCAACTGTCTGCCAGGGCCTCTCCGGAATAGGATGTGTGATCATTAGCACTTTCAGGTTAGCAATATGCCATTCTGAGCACCTGCTACATGACTCTACTAATGTCTTTATCTGTTTGTGTATTCCTGGCCAAAATAAAATGTCACTGGCTCACTGCTTGCATTTCTCTATGCCCATGTGGGCCATGTGCATGCATGAAAGCATTTAAACTCTGAGTGAGTGTGGCACAATGATTTTTCCCCCCCCATCTTTTAAAAGGATACCATCTGGCTCTGGGATTTCATCACAGTGGTTTCCAGTTCTTCTTTATTGAAGGAGACAGTTTTATTAGCATAACCTTAGGGCCATATTAATTAAAAAATATCCCCTTCAATAATGGATTGTCTGTTGCAGGCCAAAAAGCTGCTTGCTCATAAGGGGTAGTGGTGGCTCAGATCTTGCAGTTGATCACTGTGGAGTTTTGCATTTTAAGCTTAACTTTATTGTAAGGTGGCTCCAATTCTTTGATTGCCATAATATTTTTTTGGACAGGTTAAACTTGTCTTGGACCATTTCCTGCTTTTCTCTGGTACTTCTTTTCCTGGTTCTCTGAGCATGGCTTCCAGGTTGGCATTATGCTCCATATGTCAGCCATATACTTTACCATATATTGTACCATGATATGTACTGTACCATAAGCATTTCACTGCATGGCATACTGTGTATGGCTGTGTACATGACAACCAAAATTTAAATTTGAGTTTGATATCATTGAGAATGGTTGAAATACCCTTGAGCCCTTTATCTGCTTTGTCAATGTCTTGCTGGAATTCTGCCAGACCTTATAAAATTCAATATAGAAGGGTAAGGAAGGGAGATCTTCTAATCACAATGGCCAACATCCAGACTGTGTGTTCAGTACACTGAAAATCCTTGCTCCTGGCTTATTTTGCTGTAACACCCTCAAACATAAGGAATTGTGCTATGACCTTAGGAATGGCCTTATTTAGGTTGTATCTGTCAAGGCATGTCCGAATTTAGCTTTTTTCTATGATAACTACAGTAGTAGGTTTACACAGTCCACTGGCTCTGTTAAACAAATCAACATCACTGTGCTCTCTATGTGTCTGCAAAACCTTCTACATTGGGCACATGCCCATAATATCATACATGTTTTCTGAATGGAGTAGGATAGTTCTGTAAATAGATGGCTGTATGCGTATATTATCTTGAACATCTGGAGCTTTTTTTTTCTGCTAAGTTTGTGTCTCCATCAACAGCACTTCAGCAAATGCTTAGACTTGAATTTGTCTGCATGAATAAGTCAATAAACTCAACTCCACTGCACACCTTGAAGAAATAAACAAATTTGGTTAATTTATTGCAATTGTACATGTACAATATGAAAGCAATATTAAAATCCTTGCACAGAGTAATATAAGAGTCATTCATTACATTATCTCTCAGATTTTCTATGAATTCGTAGCAAAAATTATTTTGTCCCTGATCTTTTCATGGCTATTCAGGTGATTTCTCTTAAAGATGCTTCAGCTGCATCATGTATAGAAGATGATTAACTAAACCAATAAAAGTTTGAAATGTAATCATTTCATAATGTAAAATGTATCTACAGTAATCCTCATTATACTCTGTAATGCATGGTCATCAATACCACATGGGCTAGTGCAGTGATAAGCTGTGCTGAGCAGGTGGTGCAGAGCAGACAGAAACAGCATAGTGTATTTCAGAGGAGACAGGAAAAAGGTTTTGAGCAAATACACTGATACTCTCTACTCACCAGGTGGAAGTCAAAAGAACCTAGTGAAGGCTGCATGCAAGCTGAAATTGGCAACCCTTGGTGAACCTCCAGCCCAGGTGAGATTCGTCAGCCTGCCCAACTGTAAGGCACTGTCACGTTTGTGGGATGAAAGGCGAGGCATAATCACAGAGGTTACGATTTTAAAGATTTTTAATAATATAAAGAAAACAGAAACAAACTAAACTTGAAGCTCTGGCAAAACAACATAAATGAATAGCATAACTAAACAGATAAAATCAACAGAGTGGAACAAACCAGAAAATACTGGATAACGAGAACAGATGCAAGACAAAGGGCTGAACTAAGGCAAGACTATTTATGACGAAACTAATTAGCAACCTTGATTCAATTCAGGTGCACCCTGGGAAACGCAGTCCAAAACAAAGTCTCTGTGAAGGAAGCACTTTATTGTGCAGACTGCGTGGCCAGACAACAGCTCAAAGGGCGTGAAGCTGGTGGAGGCTTGCAGCGTTTCGCAAACAGGACATTTGAAATTATTTGGTCCCAGTTGCATCTGCTTTTCTCCATGCCTCCATGTTTGGTTAAACCATTCCACTAAGCTGGCTGTTTGGGGATGGTACAATGATGTGTGGATCTTGGTTAATCTGCACAACAACCGGCACACATCACACATTAATTTTGCCATTAAAGGCGTACCTCGGTTGGTCAGGGTTTCTTTTGGGAGTCCCACTCTGCTAAAGAGCTGTACAAGCTTTTTTTTTTACAATGTTCGTGGATGTAACTTGGAGCAGGGGATTGGCCTCTGGATAGTGCGTGGCATAGTCGACGATGATTAGTAGATGCTCATGTCCTTTTGCTGATTTGAGCAGCAACCCAACCAGATCCATTGACACCTGCATCTCGTGTGTTCAGTATTATAAGGAAATTGGCTACTACTGTAAGTTTTACTGAGCATCCTGCAGAACCACCCACAGTTCTTCTGTGGTTGTTGACTGTTGGACCCCTTCCTTTTTGTTTTGTTTTTTGCTTTCTTTTCTTGCGAACAAATATTTTCTGGTAACATTTAATTTTGTGTTGGAAGAATGATGCATGAAAATTTGAAATGTTTTTTGTAGTGACTCAATAATAATCATTTTGCACAGTACTGTCAATTAAATCCGGGAATTAATAGGGATTTGGCAGGTGGGGAACCCTAAAACCCAATGTAGTGGGTGCAGTGAAGAAAAGCACATTTTGATATGTTGAACCCTTTGAATATGTTTACCCTACATTACTTTAGCTTCCACTTTACAGGAAAACAACCACATATCATGAGCAAACTCAACAGAAGAGTTTAAAAAAAATAAGAATACGACTTTGCATGTGAAATCAGACCATAGAATGATATTTTGCGCCGATTTGAGTGAGTATCTTGATGGCATGAGCTTGAAGGAAAGCAACGAGGCTGCATCACACGGATGGTCAAGTTAACAATTTCCTTAATATTAGTACGGTTCTATGATGCAAAAATATTAATGAAGAAAGTGAGCGCAAATGAGTTACACCCACAAGGATTTAGAAGAGCTGCGCACACACATCAAACAGCCGTGCATGCATTATAGACTGTGAGCACAGAGCTCTGTTAAAATAGGGGAAAGCAGTCATGAGCTCTGTTTAATGCTGTGCACGCTCATAACATATTTTACCTTCAATGTTACCCTCAAAGTGATGCAATACTGCATTTGTGAGCAGAAAAATATTGCATGAAAGTGCTGCTTAAAGCCCTCATCGAAAAAGAATATGTATGCATGGCTGTTTGTATTGCATGCACAGCTATCCTAAATCCTCACAAGCTTGTTCATTTTGGAATCAATCTAAGATCATTGATCATTGAGCATAGTGCACTAGATTCCTTGGTATGAACTGACAAATCTGATTATTTATTTCTTATTTTCGAAGGCGCTGAAACACTTTTCCACAATGTTCCGGCTCACTTTACCTCCTGCTACCCCGTTAAAATTCCTGTCTTCGGAAATTATAATATTGTTGGGCAGGACAACAATAACAACGAGCCTTTAACAATATTAATCAGTTGAGAGGATGTCACACCTAACATATGCAATAGGATATTGTTAATGAATCTTTTATAGTAAGCCCCTTAATTGGCAGCTGAGAGTCAACAGCACGCAGTCATCAAGGATTCATTCTAGTCACTTTAAATCTGCTCAACAGTGTTGTATACAGCGGGGGTGTTTTTTGCTGCAATGTAAGAGTAAAGTGCTAATATCATTAACCAGTGTTGCCAGGTTTTAACAAAATTTCTAGTCTGCCTACAATTTATTTGCTTTCTGCAGTCCCCATATTCAACCACTAGATGCAATAGTAACTTTGTTTGTAGAAATAGTAAAAGAAATCAGCTTTAATATAATCAGTGATGTTATTATTTCAGGTTGAAGCCCATGTACATGTCTGTCTGTCTGTCTGTCTTTATGTACAGCAGAATTCTCTGTCTGACTTATTAATACAAAGAAATAAAATTTTGTAAGGTTGAGTATCTTATGCCTTGTTTACACTAAGTTGTAATACTTTTGTCATCAGCTAAATACACTCCCTGTTCAGTAATCAGATCGGAGAGTGAATCACAGATGAGAAATCTAAAAAGCAGATTGGATTAAAACGACTCCAATGTGTTAAAATTCACTTATACCACTTCAGGGCTGTTATTTCTGGGGTGAAAATGTGAGGTAATCCCAGTAAAAATTTAACTTTAGCTTTTCTAAATAATGTCTATTGGTGCAGGTGTTTGTTACCATTGAGCAAGTAGCTTATTAGTAGCTTATTTAAAAGTAGATTATTAAATCCAGCACATAATTGTTATTATATATCATAACAGAGCATGAACACAATATTTTTACTTAATGTTTTGATTGATTATGCACTTTTGGTACAGGTTAAACTTGAGGCAGTACTACCAAAGTTTCATTAAATTCTGTCCAGCGGTTGATTTATGACCTGCCCAAAGTTTGACGCATATGCAGTATGTTGTTTAAACTATCCAGGCAGTTTTGCATGATGCTGTGACAAAATCTGCCTGGACAGACACACAGACAGACATACTGACAGAAAATTTTCTGTGACTAGTTTCGGGTCCTCTGATGTATGAAACATAAGGAAATCTTTGAAAGAGCAGACAAAACCTTTACTTTTATTTCTATAAGTGATACAGCTTCTTACATCCCAAGCTGAAAAATATGTTTTTGAAAGAGTCTATTATGGGTTGTCCAAGAGATATGTGGCAGGTCTGCATTTCCCTCCATACTCACCACCAAGCTGGAGCACTTTGGTTTCATTCCATCTTTGTCGGTGGATCTCCAATTTCCTAACTGCCAGACCACAGGCATATGGGGAGGCATGTCTCAGCTTCCCTTTCCCTCAGCACTGGAGCCCCCCAGGGTTGTGGCCTGAGCCCCCTGCTGTACTATTTATATACCTATAAGTGTCTGGCCACTACCAACTCCACCACCATCATCAAGTTTGCTGACAACACTGTGGTGGTGGGCCTGATCTCTAACAGCAATGAGCTGGTCTACCTGGAAAAAATTTGAAATTTGAAGAACTGATGAGCAAGAGCAAGAGAGATACTACCAGACCCCAGTTTTCAGCGGGTGCCTGGTGGAGAGAACGGACAGCTTCTGATACCTCTGTGTTCACATCACGCAGGACCTGTCATGGTCCTCTCACATCAACACTGTGGTGGAAAAAGGCCAGGCGGCATCTCAACCACCTCAGACGCTTTCAAGGTGGTTAGGAACTTTTATTTCTGCACTATAGAGAGCATCCTGACAGGAAACATCGCAACATGGTTCGGGAACAGGACAAAGCAGGACAGTTGAGCTCTACAGAGGGTGGTGCGATCAGCTAAGCGCATTATATGCACTGAGCTCCCTGACCTGCAAGCGGTAATGGACCAAGGCCAGAAAGATCACAAAAGACCTCAGCCACCCCAACAATAAACTGTTTTCTCTGTTGTGGTCAGGAAATCGCTTCTGCTCCCTGTAGGCCAACACAGAGAGTCTGAAGAGGAGCTTTTTCTGTACAGTATTTACTGTAGACTCTCAATCACAATACCATATAAGACACTCTGATCTGCTTAATCCTGTTCTCTCAACAATAGCACAATAACCCTACTCATACAATCTATTACTTCTTATGTTGCACATTGCACATTAACACATACTTGCACATTTGACACATATTTTCACATGGTCTACATTTTGCACACTTGGAACTTTGCACATTGTTCTGCTCGTGACTGGACCTAACTTTTCTATTTCAATTCCACTGTATTCTATTTTATTACTTGTATATATTGTCAATTTTTTTTAGTTACATTTTTACATCTATTTTTTGAGTACTCTATTTTCTTTTTTAAATTTTATGTCCTCAGTGGCCGTGCAGGCATCTCTGCATATCGTGCTGTGGAGGAATCTGTATGTGACAAATAAAAGTTAAATACTGCCCATCGTGAGTTTATCATCAGCACCAAAGCATCAAACCAGTCATGGGACTTGCCCCTTTAACCCACCCCCCACCCCCCTTTCCTAATGGAGGAAATGTATATTATGCACCTTTCTCTGTAATCTGCAGTGCCACTTGTGACTCTACTGTGACCGTTACTGTAGCAGTTACAGCATATCAACATCATACGGTTTCTGAAACCACCTACATTAATATTCTGCCTTTGGTTAGCATGCCTGTGGCTTTTCCATGTGTGTCATCTTCAGGGTGATCAAGATGACCTATGCTACTTTGTTTTGTGTGTGTGTGTGTGTGTGTGTGTGCGCGCGCAATGATTTGTCTACTTAAAACACACTTGCCATATTTCCTTACATCTTGCAATAAAATCAAACTGCAGAGCTAAATTTGTAACTGTGTGGGCTGTACAGGCCAACACATCTGCAATTGTCAACCTGAGCTCATCTTTCTGTAGTCTTGCCTTCTGAGCATGCTGACTGTCTTTTGATAAATGTCATCTTTAGACAGTGGATCTGTCTGTGCTATTTGAAATAGCAAGCATTTATGCATAAATACTATATAATCACGTTAAGAACAAAAGGTTCCCTCCATTATTAATATGTCATCCTATGATACATTGAAATATTAAAAAAAAAACTTCGAATGTAGATTTGAATCCAGAAAATAAATGACTGTTTCTTATTTAATGTACTGTACATGATGTTTTCAGTTTGATGTTTATCCTGGCACTGAAAACACACTTATACTGTAGTTAAAGGTTGCATCTGACTGGTCGTTGAGGTCGTAGAAGGTGTTGATGGGTTTTCTATAACTGAATCTCTAACATTACTTCCAACTACAGTATGTTCCACATCAGTAAGAATGAATTCATAAAACGTGTGAGCTGGTGTTTATTAATACAATGCAATTTTAATGGGTGGCAGACTGTTAAGGTGAAATGAAAGCCTTAAATATAATATCTAACAATGTAATATTTTGTAGATGACATAATACAAATAATTAACTGTTTCAAACCAATAGCGAACTGCGCAATGGTTTTGATGACTTTATAGTACATAAAATTTTTTTATACATTGTTCAGGCAATAAAACTAAACAAAAAAAACTCAATCATATTATATCAATCATATCAATTTACATCAAAAACAATCTACATCATATTTTTACTCTGAGTCCTAGTATATGGCCGTCACACCAGGGAAGAAAAACTCCATAGATGTGATAACCTGGTCATTCAGTCCTTTCAGGTCGTCAGCTGAGCTGACTTTTGAAATTTGAATTTATTTGTTTTTAATTGTCACATAATGTTGCTGAGTCTACTAGACCTGCTGAAGCAACCCCAGATTATAACACTGCCTCCGCAGAATTGTACAGTGGCCATTATGCATGATGGGTGCATCCTTTCATGCGCTTCCTATCCACCCTGACACGCCCATCGCTCTGAAATAGGGTCAGTTTGGACTCATCAGACCACATGATCTTTTTCTTTATGCTCCCTAGCAAATT
>JAOVVB010024931.1:0-15905 GCA_028570985.1 Heterobranchus longifilis | reverse complement strand
ATCATAAAAGCGAAAAGTGGACAAGGAGACTTTGAAGAGGAACGAGGAAGTCCAGGAGTGTATACAGAGAAAGATATTAGCTAAGAAATAGTGGGACACTGGGAGGACGGAACAGAGTAGACAGGAGTACAGGGAGATGCAGTTTAAGGTGAAGGTAGAGGTGGCAAAGGCCAAACAACAAGCATATGAGGACTTGTATGCTAGGTTGGACAGTAAAGAGGGAGAGATGGATCTGTACAGGTTGGGAGGGCAAAGAGATAGAAAAGGAAATGATGTGCATCAGGTTAGAGTGATTAAAGATAGGGATGGAAATGTACTGACAGGTGCCAGGAGGGTGATGGAAAGTTGAAAGGAGTACTTTGTACTAGTTGATTAATAAGGAAAATGAAAGAGAATGAACAGTAGAAAATGTGACTGTTGTGGAGCAGGAAGTAGCAAAAATCAGCAAAGCGTTAAAGTCTGATGAAGACTGGAATGGCAGTTGGTCCTGAAGACATACCTGTGGAGATATGGAAGTGCTTAGAAAAAGTGGCAATTGAGTTTTTGACTAGTCTGTTTAACAAGATTTTGGAGAGTGAGAGGATCCCAGAGGAATGGAGGAGAAGTGTATTAGTCCCGATCTTTAAGAACGAGGGAGATGTGCAGAGCTGTGGCAACTTCAGAGGACTAAAGCTGATGAGCCATACAATGAAGTTGTGGGAAAGACTAGTGGAAACTAGGTTAAGAGCAGAAGGGCAGTATTTGCTTTGAGGATGCTGATGGAGAATTACAGAGAAGGCAATAGGGAGTTGCATTGTGTCTTTGTAGATTTAGAGAAAGCGTATGACAGGGTCCCAAGAGAGGAGCTGTGGTATTGTACGAGGAGGTCTGGAGTGGCAGAGAAGTATGTTAGAGTGGTGCAGGACATGTATGAGAGCTGTAAAACAGTGATGAGATATACTGTAGGTATGACAGAAGTTCAAGGTGGGTCTGCAACAAGGAACTTGAACCTTAATGACCTCTTGTGAATCTTAATGACCTTAATGTGAACCTTAATGACCTTAAACAACATGCTTTGAATATCACTAGTGCATGTTTGCTCAGTTGTTCTGACCATGTGCTGTTTGGCTGAATGGAAAACTGATTTGCAATGAATACTTACTGCCTTACCCAGCCTACAGATGCCTTTTATTTCATGCACTAAGTAGTTCATAATCTTATCCTAAAATGTATTTCACCTTAGAACATCACTCAACCATGGACTACACTACATTGTTTCTAACACAACAAATACTGAAATATTTAACTTTTTAAAGTAATCTGTAAATTTGCTCCATTGTGGTCATTTACAGCATATAGCACACTATAAACTGGTATTTTGTAGATTAGAAAGAGGAACTTTACTGGAATGCTTAGAAAACACTTTGTCCAAGTATCATGTCTTTACGGGTCACATCTAATAAAGAGTTAAGCTAATCTCATTTACTAATACATAAGATTTATGTTAATCCATGAAGTTCAATAGATGCCAGCAGAACACACACACACACACACACACACACACATACTAGACATAGCAATTGCATTTTAAATGTAAATGATAGTTTAAATGTGTTTTACATTGTCATTTTAAGGGCAGTTAAAAAAATCATAAGTTTATATGAAGGAAAACTGCTTTTCTGAACCACACTATAATAAAAAAACAAAACAATTTAGAACAATTTCAGTCGTTAGTAAAAATAAAAATAAAAAATAAAAATCCATGTTTGAATAAAAAGAGAAAAGATAAAACTTGTCCTGTTTAAATGTTAAACCGCTTCCTTTTTACAGATTCCCATTTCGTAGTCGCTGCGACTTGCACACCTGACACGAGATGGCGATAGAGAGCGGCTCAGATGAGCAGGTTTTAGGTTTAAATGCTTTTGTGGATTAAATAAACACTTTTTAAAACCTAATATGGTCTTTATAACATGAGGATCTTGTTTGTATCAGTTTTTCATCACCCAGCTTTTACCAAGTTTTCAGTGTCATATAGAGAGCCAGTCGGTGAACACGTAGCACTCAATGCTAAATTTCAATTCTATACGGTTCTGTTGTTAGAAATGTTAAACCGCTCCCGTTTTACAAATCCCCATTTTGGAGTCGTTGCGACTTGCACATCTGACACTAGATGGCGATAGAGAGCGGCTCAGAGCAGGTTTTAGGTTTAAATGCTGTTGATTTGAGCGCTGCTCTCGCCGGGCGCGGTGGCGCGTTCCTGTAATCCAAGCTACTGGGAGGCTGAGGCTGGCGGATCGTTTGAGCTCAGGAGTTCTGGGCTGCAGTGGACTATGCCGATCGGGTGTCCGCACTAAGTTCGGTATCGATATGGTGCTCCTGAGGGAGCTCGGGACCACCAGGTCGCCTAAAGAGGGGTGCACCGGCCCAGGTCGGGAACGGAGCAGGTCAAAGCCCCCGTGCCGATCAGTAGTGGGATCGCGCCTGTGAATAGACACTGCAGTGCAGCCTGGGTAATACAGCGGGACTCAGTCTTTTACACTCACCTTTTTAAACAACAACTCCAAACACACCATACAGCACTACAACACATTACATTTCATTCACGGCTCCTAAATGCACAAATCTAACAGACTACACCTAAAGGTCCTATACCTAAAAACTGAGTTTATAGATATTTGTGTTCACTTACAGAAATATAACACATATGTGAGAATCATCAGTGATCACTTTAAACAATAAAAAAAATTCCTCTTTTATTTATTTTCTGTATATTATGGCAGCAGCGTTGAAACTCAATGGATCTGACCAGCAGCACTACACTGCCTCCTATCGGACAAAAGTAAAAATCCACAACCTTAAATTAACAAGTTTATGTCACGGTCAGTAGGAGGCAGTATTGACTTGCACTTGCTTGTGAAATCAAATACATATGATATGATATATGTGTATTTATTTTTTGTTTATTAATTGTTTATGCTTCATTATTAATCATATGTAGTTAGACTTAGTTAAGTTGTTTATGCATATTACATTTTTATATGACTCAAAACATTAGAGGATAATAGAGAGAATTGGTGAGCTCACCTTTGGTAGGTCATGAGTCCTGACCACTGCAGTGAGCACCCGGGGCTTTTTGGAGGTTTTAACATGCTCAAATAGCACATAGGTTACATGTTGCACACAGCTGATGATGGCGCAGGTGCTTGCAAGCATTGATGATTGGCCCAAGCAACTGTGCCATTGCCGCCTGGGCACACCATAAAGACACGTCCAGCCGTGGCGATGCCTTAAACTTATGCCATATTCAGTAATACCAGAATCTGGGCTTTGTAAACGTCTTAGCATGCTCACAAGGCACACAGGCTGTCCGGTGCACCAGGGCAGCATTGTCTTTTTGGAGGTCTTAACATGTTCAAAAGGAACACAGGTTGTGTGGTGCACCTGGGTGCAGATGGCATCAGTGCTTGGGCCCGCTCATCGTTGATTCCAACTTTATTTACTGATTGAGTTTACAAGTCATTTTAGGAGAGGGGTGATCCTTTTCCAAATCATTGACTTTTTTCTATTTTTTTCTCACATGTGGGTGTTATATCTTTCACTTGGATGTTGAATGTTGCGCTGAGTAAATACAGCTGGATAAAACAAAACAAAAATGTGATCATCATAAAGAGGGTGATATATACACAAGAGTCCAAAAATGTATACACACTTCAACAGTTGTTGTCTATACCCTTTTTAAAAAATAAATTGAATTATGGTAGCAATGTGCTATATTATGTTTTCTTTAATGCAAATATTTCCTCAGATGTATATATACTACTATTTGCACTTCTGGTAGATCATAAACTGCATTTCGTTGCTGAGTACTTTACCTTTGCAATGACAATACAGTTCTATTTCTATCTCTCTCTCTCTCTATATATATATATATATATATATATATATATATATATATGGAGATGCAAAGTTTGTGTGGAGAAAAGAATTTATTTATAATGTTAATTAACCTTAATGCTTCATAATGTTTGATGTTTTCTCTCCAGCTCTGATTTCTCCAGTTCTGGTCATTAGTGGGTATGGATGCTACAGCACCCAGGATTTTAGGATTCCTTTAACTGTAATTACAGCTCCAACTGCTAACATTACAAACAAACAAACAAGAATAAGAATATAAAGGGTAAACATGTATACTGCTTAAAATTTCAGCATCCCCTATGTAAAATGCCTTCCTGATCACTCCTGTGAAAACACACTGGTTCACTACAGGGTCCAGACCTTAACGTACACAGCGCTTAGACTCCCCGATCATTAATACGAGATCTTGAAAAGAAATTGCTGTGACTGTTGCTGAAAATAAATGTTATGACATTGCGTAAGCTTATAGAAATGTTGCCACGGCCATAATCAAAGCAAAAGGCGGTCCAGCAATATATTAGACTCTGCGACATTTTTTTAAAGAAGGCAATGTATATATATTCACTTTTACGCTTTTTACTGACCATATCAATATGATACAAAAAAGAAAAAGAGAAGAAGTGTTTTATAGCACTGTACATCACAAAAGAAAAATACAATAGTGGAAATGTAAATATAGGGAACACCCTTACATGCAACCCAGTTATACTATATTTCCAGACTTTCCTGTCTGTCAGGCCACAGATTATTATCCACATCTTTAAGAATCTTTAAGAATGTCTTATACACCCTCTTTAGACAACTGCCATAACACCCTCACAAAAGGTGTTCAGAGAACTGGTTCACCATTTGTTGATCAAACCCTTTAAACATTCCACTCCATTGTTTAAAATCAAGATTCACCTGAGAGCAGCTCATCAGTTCAGGACACATTTACAGAATAAAATCTTGGCATGTAATGCCATATACAATGAACTAATGCTTTAATGTTTTGTGGGTTAGACTGTTCAATAGAGAAGCAGTATAATACATTTGGATGAACATGACACAAGCAACTGATAATGTAGGAAACAGCAGACATTTGTACATAATCCTTTGCATGAACATGCCAAAGAATTCTCAATCAGTTCCAAAGAATGAGAATGTGATGATGTGCACAAGTGACTAGATAATGTGAAGTTTGTACAAGCTGTTTTGAGAATTTCCCATATGAGAAATGAACCAAAGCGACAGGGAAAAACTGTAACATATAAACTGGAGCCATTTCTGATCTTTAGCAAACAAAGAAAGAACTGTTGGTCGTGAGTGGGCTTGAAGGGGCTCAAACCATAAAGCTTTCTATTACTGCTACTACCACATCTGCTTTGGCGTTACTGAATCATCCAGTAATAACGTGTGTTGGAGAGAAAACACAATTGTACAACATAGTTAAAGGGAATAATATTCTATTTATAATTATTTAAAGGTCATTAAGAAATTATCTACATTTTCATATTGTTGTATATGTCATGTACCCTACATCACAGGCTACACTTCCCAGATTCATCCAGAAAGACCCAATGTGGGTTCAGGCCTTCATTCCAACCAAGCAGAAGCCATGATTACAGCTCATGGAATACTTTCTGAAAAAGAGAGTAAATATAATCAAGAAATAACATAGAGTAAGTAAAAACTAACTCTTAGAGTAAGAACTAACTCTTGTGTAATGTCTATTAAAAAGCCAATATTATTTACTGTATAAACATGTGGAATCAGATGCAGCTTATGCTTGGTTGGAATGATGACCTGCACCCACACCATTTCTTTCTGGATAAGATCAGACTTTTATCGGTCTTTACACATTCATAATAATACATGTAATTTGCATTGTAACAATAAAATTTAATGTCATCTGATATAATCCAATCTAATATTCTACTTTACGTGTGTCATGTTTATGTCCATTTGGATCAACATATTTACTGATTGAGTTTACAAGTCATTTTAGGAAAGGGGTGATCCTTTTCCTAATCAGTGATTCTGTTTTTTATTTTTTTCCCCCTCACATGTTGGTGTTATATCTTTCACTTGGATGTTAAAATTTATACAAAAAAGTAAATACAGTGTCTGTCTTCATTTCAGACTATAAAGCAACAAAATGTGATTATTTTAAAAGGGGTGATATATATATGTACACGGAGAGGCCCAAAAATGTTTACAACAGTTGTTATCTATGCCCTTATTTTTAACTCCAATTAAATTATTGTTCAATGTGCAATGTGTTGTATTATGTTTCCTTTAAAGATGCCAACAGTTGCACCATTGTTGTTGCTATCATATGACAATCAGAAGAGAGGCATATACTGTATTTTTCATGTTGGAGTGTGTATCCATTTTTGGGCCCCTCTGTGTACACTCACTCATCATCTATACCACTTTATCCTGTATACAGGGTCACAGGGGGCCTGAAGCCTATCCCAGGAAATCTAGGGCACAAGGCGAGGTACACCCTGGATGGGGTACACACACACACACTTATTCACAAATATGGGCAATTTGGGAATGCCATTTAGCTTAATCTTAATAGCTTAATACTCAGAGGAAACCCACAAAGTCCCAGAGAACATGCAAACTCCATGCACACAGATCTGAGGCAGGAATCAAACCTAGAACCTCAAGGTGCAAGGTGACAGTGCTAACCACCACACCACCATACCACCTCCTCTATAGTAGTATACTATAGTCAAGTATATAAGTTGTACAAGGCATATATTTCCTCTGATGTACACTAATATTTGCGCTTCTGGAAGATGATAAACTGCATTTTGTTGCTGAGTACTACTGTACCTGTACTCGAATTCAATTGAGGCAGCAATGTGTTTAATGTGTATTATGTTTCCTTTAAATAAGTCAAGAATTGATAGACAATATAATTCTATCTATGTATCTATCTTCGTAGTCAGTATACAGAAATAAAGTATTAAAACGTTGAAAAAATTTAAAGCAATACACTTGGATGTTATCGAGTAAAAATAATTATTTTAAACCTTATTTCCCTAAACTTCTTAATAAACAAGATTTCATGGTAAGGTCCATATCTGTTTTTTTCCACGTGTACGTATCTGCACACTTGATTCCAGAAATGAAGCAGCCATTCGCACGCGCTAGGGGGCCCCTTTACGTCATTACGTCATAATACTGCCAGAGCGCGCACGTACACGCTGGCTGCTATTTCGGTCGGTTTGAAGTGAGATGGGAGGATGACGGGAGCCAGTTAGCAGCAAGCCCAGCTAGTTTATGTTGCTGTTTCTGAGCCGTCAGGTTTCTCTCTCGCTCTCAGTCGTTCGCCAGGTCGTACTAAATAAATCCTGATTTGCCCTCAAGGCTTGTTTTTCGGCCCTTAAGACCGAATAGACCCGTCACTCGGTTTTCTTGTACGCTTTGTGCTGACGCTCCCGACCGAACTCGAGTCAGCATGCCTGAGAGGAGGCCCTTCGTGCGGCTGCCCACTGACGTTTGCCCCGTTAACTATGCGCTGTGTCTGAAGCCTGACCTGATCGACTTCACCTTCGAGGGCAAGCTGGAGGCGCAGGTGGAGGTAGGCTTGCTTTTTCAATGCACTGAGTGTATAAGCGGTGTTAGAACGATCAGTGCTGGTGAAAATGTCCACAATTAGTAACGATACTCTCCTGCTGCTAAAGCTAACTGGCCTAAAAAGAGCTAGTCATTTAGCAGGTTACCTTTAGCTCCAGACTCTAAAGCTATCTGGTACTGCTAGTCTGTTAGCCGTGAGCGAGCGAGTGTGTGTGTGTGTGTGTGTGTGGCGAGACTAGGTGAGTAAGTTGGGTATCTAGTGAACTATTAGTTAATTAGTTAGCTAGTTAGTGAATCATGTTAGCATGTTAGCTAGCAATTTAGTAACGTTATTTTAGTGGGAGGGTTATGGAAGTCATTTAGGTAGTATCAGCAAAAGTTTGTTTGTTTAAGAGGAAAACCGACTTTAACCAAGTCTGTCATTTTCTAAATAACGTTATTTTTCTTGTTTGTAGATATCTCGATAGTTTGCTTGGTAACTCATGAGCTTGTCCTAGCTAGTAAGTGACTGTGCAAATCTGAGAGTGTGAAGCTGAACAGGTGCCATGTGCCGGTTACTTTAAACACTCGCATTTGGTTTTGCACTAGTCATTATGATCAGTGTGTTTGGATGAAGTGAAAAGTCCATTACGTGGTCATTTCCACCCCCTCAGGTTATTCTGAATGTTTTATATCAACACTTTGACAAACAAGTGTTACTAAAAGCTGAATTACACACAGATAATTCTCTTTCTTGGAAAACCTGTCTGACCGACGAACCTGTCTGTTCTATATGGAACCTTTAATGTGCCCTCTAAAATGTTGTTTGACCGCCTCAACCATCACACAGTACTGTAACACCTATTTCAAAAGCATAAACATTCTAAACATGTCTAAAGAGTCTAAAGATGCACCTCAAATATTATTGAAGGAGATATACTGTATATTTATATCACAAAGGGCTTATTTGTTCACATGACTAGGGCTCATTTATAATATTTGAACAAGAAACATGGCTGACACAGAGTCAAACGTAAGAGACCCAATCACACAGTAACAGATTCAGCAAAGAGGAGACTTAAAGTGATGCCAGAAACTTTTTAATCAAAGTAGAGCTCACATACGACAACTTTTTGAAAGATTACAATCAGGTTAGTTTGATGTACTTCACATACGTTTGGATAAATTAATCTTCAGCAGTAAGGACGGGAATCACTAGGGACCACACGATCCGATGGTGTCATACACAGGTGCCAATTTGATTAACATTGTGATCCTACAGTATAAGTATCGTGATTTTTATCCCCTTTTGAAATAAATTTTCTAACTTTGTTTCAGTTTTAGGACCTTGAACCAAAAAAATTGAGTCATCAAAAGTTTTATAATACATAAACTGAATTAAACAATTTCTTTTTAACATTTGTTTTCTCACTTAAAAACCAAGGGCAACATTTAATCAATGCAAACAAACGTCCAATTAAAGAGTTTAACATTTAACTTCAAATAAAAAAAAAAAGCAAAATTTTTACTCAGCAGCGTGTTTCTGCTATGTCATCCACCATAATTGTTACAAACTTAGAAAATAATTCACTCCTACCACACGGGATGCCAATGTGGGAATATTTCTGAATGTACCACCTGCATTGTTAACTAAATGTAACGGTTACATTTTATCACCTCAAATGCTTTCAAACTCTTGCGTGCGTGTTGAGCGGTTGCTATCATGTAGGCAGTTACTGCGCAGGTTCTAACTCGGACGCACGGCTCCTAATGTGCGTGTTTTTGGCACTCATGGTGTTGTGGCTCGTGTAAACATGTGTAATGAGTAGGTTTGAGATTAATTGGCCTGTAGAGTTTGAAGTTTAATAATGTTGTTTTGTTAGTCTTTTGGCTTCTCCCGACGATGGGTCGCCACACCGGATGATCCGATCCAGGTTTTATCCTGGCTTGGGAGCTGAACTGCATCCTGTGGCTGAAGTTGGGGTGTTGGTTGGGGATCGAACCCGGGCCTTCATGAAATACGTTTCTGCGATCGGTGCATCTATGTTATAAATGTTTTAAACCATTTAAAAAATCTTTGACTTTGGAGTCAATGTGACGATGCATGAATCAGCACACAAAAGAATTGCAATTCATAACGGAATAATTTTTTTCCCTAGCTTTATTCAGCAGTACTTCTGCTTTCGTGCAGTGTTGCACAATTTTAAAAGATAAATATAACTTTTATGTGTTTGTATTATGTTTATTGTATTTTTTGTTTCCCCTACTGTTCCAAAAACCATTTTATATGTCTTGTAAAATGTATATGTGAAAATCTAAGAGCGTCAAAAGCCAGACTGAAACAGCCATTCAGGGAGTTAATTGAGGTTGAAATGTCTGTCAGCGACACCATTCAAGTACAGATTTTGTTTATTGGTGGATTTTGTCACACAGCATCTGAAAGTTGTTCGGATCAGATTTAAGCTCAAGTTGCGCAGCACTTGCTAGTGAAACAAACTTGGGTGTTTAATGTAATCAGGTGTGGCTCATATAACAAACAGCAGCTCTGTTTTAGTTCCACACTCCTGTCTTTTTCTGTTTTGTCGTGCTTTCTATTTTTACTCCACACCGACAGCTGCATGATTGTGTGATCGCGGCAGGGTTTGAGCAGCTAGGCAAAACACATCCATGGGCCATCGATTGATGGAGGATGAGGGTCTATATTTAGCTAAAAAAAAAAAAAAAGTTTATTTTTATTTATTTTTTTTATTATTATTATTTATTTTTTTTGTAGGCCACCACAGTGATGTGTGTTGTGCTGCTTTAGGTCTCAACCTCATTTTGAAATTTTCCCTGCTGGGATCAGTGTGGCATCTGTGCTGTGAGATTAACTCCACAAACCATGACCATTCAGACCACCCTGAGTACGCCAACCTTCTGTCACATGTACAGGTTTCTTACTGCATCCAAGTCTCCCGATTTGCTCTCCTTCCTCACCTCATCTGAATCCACTGCAGTCATTTTCATGCATGTAAAAATATCACTCTGTTTAGTGTGATAAATTGCTGTTAGAGTTTAGTCCGCAGCTAGATGGGTCATGTACGCTTGCATATATGTATTGATTGCTTCTCTCTGAGTACAAAAGTCTTTTTTTTTTCAGGCCTAACGGATGAATATCTCAGATTTCGTGCCAGGTTTTTTTTTTTTTTTTTTTGCATTAACAAAGCTCATGAAGAAATGAGCTGCGAAGAGTGATTCTTATGTTTGCAAAGTGACCAAGTTTAAGTTTGGGTTTATTACAAATGTCATCACGGTTATCTAACCAGGTATGTCAGCGGGCTCTGTTCTGCTGTTCTCCTTTAGATAATTTAGGATTTATGGTAAGGTTCTTAGACTGAGGTCTGAGTGCTAGCAGAACACATGAATAGAAGACACGCGTCTATCTATGTGTATGGTATGAATGCACATGTACTATGTATGCATGCATCTACAGTGCATATAAAAAAAAGTTGTGTAACACATGTATATTGTGCAAAAGTTATTTTTATAAATTAATTGGGAAAAAAATGAAAGTGTGCGAAATTCAGAGCCGCCCTATTATCTTTAGTACAAATTGTGTTACATGTGTTTACATGTCTGCATTAAGCCTTGTATGCCTTTGACACGAATATACAATGTAAAGCACACCAATCCCCACCTGACACCTGTCCCCTTTCCCAACACTCGCGAGGGAAGTTCTGGATGCTATTTTGTCTCAGAGATGTTTTCCCCTATATTGGACTTTTAACTATGTTTTGTTAAGGATTTTCCAAAATTAGGATTATTCTCCATTGGGACAGCTTTACAGGACCAACATTTTCTATCGCTGTGCTCCCGAACTAATTCATTGAAATCGCTCAGGCTGGCTCATTTCCTTTATTTCCTTCCTCATCCCCCCCAATATGATGGGGGTACTCATAAACCCAGGGCCTACCTGTATTTCAACTTGTACATAAATTGCATAATACTTTTTTTATGTATGCATGTAAAGAATGCAACATGCATCAGATTTGTTATCAGATGGGGGAACATGAGCAACCGCACAAACAAAAACTACTAAGGCAGGCTCCTCGGGTTTTGCATGAAAATGGAAAGACGTGAACGTGATAAAAGTGAGGAGAAAAACTGTCCTATCCTATAGCATGCTCAGTAAAACTTACCTGATATATTTTACTTTTTATATTATACAACTCAACTGATTATTATTTTTTTTCATGCATATAGTTTGCACACCAAATATTAACTGTGTTTATTTAATTACTCTCAAGTGTGCATGCCTCACTCTAACACCAGTTGCTGTTGAATGCTTTTAGACTCTAATGGCTGCAGAAAGTCCCCACATGGTCGGGGATCTGAGACCCTTGGTTGAGCATGCTGGCCTGGATGAATGGCTCTTCAGTGTCGAGGCTCTGGCTGGCAGTCTGTTCCAGTTTGCTGCAAACTAGGCTAGCAATATCTTGATTAGATGGAGATTTTTTTTTTAAAGAAGCAGATTTTATGTTACAAGATTGTATTGGGATGTTTTTTTCTTTTTTAAAATATTTTTTGGGTTGTATTAGCTCTAATTAAAATGAAAAGAAGCAACTAAGTGTGTGTATAAACCTTTTTTTAAAGACCGTTTTAACAATTATTTGGTTTGGTCTGACCCTGCGTGTGAAAGTGATGTGTAATGCGTACTAGTAATAAACCTACTTGTTTAAAAATGCTCAGGGATACAGTAACAGGAAAATCACAATGCTGACTGAGAAAGCACAAAAATGACAGAAATGCGCTCCTGTAATAAAAACAAATAAAATTAAAAAAAAGTCACTTGACTGCATGATCGCTCTGGGGTTTGATGGGCTTCTCCCTGTCCCTGTCAATCACATCGGCACTAGCCAACCATCATGCATGCAGAGGAAGGAAGACGGCACATTACCCGTGTTTGAAGAAGCCAGTGATGGACGTCGCCCTCTATAGGTCGATCAAAAATAGCGGTGTGAATCGGAAGTAATGGAAAACTAATAAAATAGCAGATTGAATAGACAAATCAGAATTGTATAAATCCAGACAAATCGATGAGTTTGATGACTATTCAGGAGAGCACTGAATACAACAGCCGTGTGTTTCTTTGAAATTAGCGTCCAACGACTGAGGAAGTCTTGAAATGGTTATATGCATGCGATATTTTGGTGATGTTAATGCGTTTAGCTAACTTATCTATTTATTTATTTTTCAAATTTATTCATTTGCAGGTTACACAAGGGACAAATCAAATCGTGATGAACTGTGCTGATATTGATATAATCACTGCATCTTTCGCACCAGACGGAGGGGAAGGTAAGCATGAAGCGTTTTTTTTAGACATTGTGTGTGTGTGTGTGTGTGTGTGTGTGTGTGTGTGTTTATTTAGAGATTAGTATTTAGGAACTTGATAAAAGAAAAAGGATGACCATAAATAATGTGTCTCTTCCTTAGTTTTTTTTTTGTATACTTTATCTGTAAATATTTTATATCGTCTCTTGTACCATGGGGCAGTTGAAGCTTGTCTGAGCGGTCAATTATATATTAGTAATGCATATTGTATATTAATGCATCATTCTAAGATGTTGTCATAGTAACGAAAGGACGAGCCACATAAAACTGATTGTGACTGTAAGCGCTTTAACAGTCATAGTGCCATGTAAAGTACAATTTTAAGGACAAAAGTTTATGCTTCAGGTTTTTTTCTTTTGGGCAGTTGACAGTCGTGTTTTTATGCGGTGAGCGAGAAACAGCTCTGAAGAAATAGAAAGAGAAAGATTTGGCAAAGTGACTCAATTGGAGAGAAAGAGGGAGCAAAAGATTTGATCGAGAGAGAGAGATTGAGAGATATGAACAAGAAAGAATGTGTTCCAGAGAGGGAGAGAGAGAGAGCGAGCGTGAGAGAACGATTCCATCAAGAAAGCAAGAGCAATCCGATCAAGAGAGTTAAGAAACAGTTCCGGTAGCGCAGTTTTCTTTCATGCAAGGACACAAGTTTCTTTTTTTTCTTTTCTTGAGGGAGCAAGAGATATTCGATCACGAAACAGTGATTGAGTCAGTCAGAGAGAGAGAGAGAGAGAGAATGTGCACGCGCAGGTCTGATGTAGAAGGAGT
This sequence comes from Heterobranchus longifilis, assembly GCA_028570985.1. Classification (NCBI taxonomy): domain Eukaryota; kingdom Metazoa; phylum Chordata; class Actinopteri; order Siluriformes; family Clariidae; genus Heterobranchus; species Heterobranchus longifilis. Next base: position 2,324 of record JAOVVB010024931.1, on the reverse strand, counting down.
AACCACTTATTATAGTTGTATCTTAAAGGAGAACAGGAACTTGCTTGTCTCCCAGATGTTTTACAACATTACAACCAACAGTAAACGGTGTGTGTTAATTGCTTACAACTGCACAGCCAGTCACATGTCGCTCCTTACATATCGAGATGCACCTTGTATCGTTCTGCAAGTACGCAGGGCAGTTCTGTGCAGCCGTGAGTCAGTCATTTCCCGGGACTAGCGAATTTCATGTCTGGACTCTAATTCAGTTTTCCTGAACGACATGCAGCCTCAACAGACACAGAAGGAAAATAATTCCGACTGTTTGTGGACAGAAACAATGCACAGCATCATCGATTCCATAATTACAGCAGGTTTTTTCAGACTGCCTGCCACACAGCACACATCTCTCCTGAGGATCTGCTTAACAGCAGAGAGTTTTTACTAGACAGGTTAATTAGCACGCATTTTCAGGTGAAGATACTAGCCAGGCTCATGTAATCACTTTTAGTTAGGACGCACCACAGCTCACAGGCAAGAACGTTCATCAGAACGATGTGCTGCAGTTAAAAACATTATTATGAGTGGATAGTGAGGTGCGATATGATTACTTGCCTCATTTGTTTATTTATTAATTTTTTTCTTAGACTTAGCTTTTTTGCCTAGAAAATGATGTTTGGGTTTGGCTACGATATTAGGGCAGCGTTATAGCTTCAACTTGTCTGTATTTATCGACTCCAGCTGCAAAATGAAAAATAATTCAAATACTTTTTGAGCACTATTCTGAATCTTATTTAAACCTGACCAAAGTATTCACCTTATTCAGGTTGCCTTATTTTTCTTTGTTAAATTTCTTTCTTCTTTTATTCCTGTATTTATTTTTGTATATCTTCTGTATTCTTTTTTTTTTTTTTTTTTTTTAACATTTGTTTCCTCAAGTGTGTATTTATATCATGTATATTTTACAACTGATATGCGTAATTCTTCTTCTCTGTTTAAAGCTTAGGGTAAGGGGGGTTTTATAACTGAGGAGGGTTTTGAATAAGCACGCACCGATACTGCACTCGATTACTCGTACTCATAAAACTGTTCATATAAAATTTGCACTGATACCATTTTACAGAAGGGAAAAAAAAAGACATGAAAAGAAACTCGCGTCCTTGCATGAAAGAAATGGTGCTAAAAATAGTTTCTTGAAATATTTATCCTGGTCTTTTAAACGTTGCAAATGGCAAAATGGTGGCTTTCTTTTTAGATGTGATTTCTAAATATATAATATGAATTCTATTTTAAATCTCACATATTTTTTGGTGTAGTTTATGTTGTGACCGCGATAACACTGTTTCTGCGTTTTATGTGATGAGAGGGAGTGAGAGGGGAAAAACAGCTCTGATAAAAAATAAATGGAGAGAAAGATCCAATCAAGAGAGCGATCCTTTCAGAGAGATCAGAATAAGAAAAAGTATTCCAATTAGAGAGAGAATCGGTCAAGAAAATGATATTCAGAGAGGGAGAGGGAAGGGAGGGCTTGGGAGCAAGAGGGATTTGATTAAGAAAGCGTGATTTAATCGGGGGGAGGGAGAGAGATCTGCTCAAGAAAGAAGTGTCCCAATTAGAGAGCAAGCGCGAGAGAGACCGGTTCTATCAAGAAAGAAAGAACAATCCAATCAAGAGGGTCAGAGAGAAAGTGGAACCAAGAGAGATTCGATGAAGAAAGAATGGTGGCAAAACAATGATGTTGATTTATAGAAAATGTATAAAAATTGTCTTTGAATCTCAAATGAATTTTTATTTTTATTTTATTTTTTGTGCGCTTCCAACATCAGTGTCTGACCTCACAAATGCGTTTCTGGAAGAATGGTCAAATATTTTCATAAACACACTCCTAAACTTTGTGGAAAGCCTTCCCAGAAGAGTTAAACTCTTATAGCTGCAAAGGGGACGGGGCCAACATCATATTAAACCCTATGGATTAAGAATTGGATGTTACTCAAGTTCATAGGCATGTGAAGGCAGGCTAACAAATACTTTTGCCAATATAGTGCATGTGACCTGTCACATCAAATCAGCTACAAAGTTGCATTTTGGGTGATTTTGTTTTATTTTCAGTTTCCTGCTTCAATAAGCTCCATTTCTCTACCATGTTTATGACCGTATCATGTCCGATTGCTGCGATGTGACCAGTGAGAGTTTGTTCATGAGGAGCGCCTTAAAAGAAAAGAAACTTGTTTTTATAAAATTTAGATGAGGATTTTGTGATGTAGTAAAAAAGAAGAAACACAGAGCCTCATTTTGACACCGGTCATTCACTCATGCCCCTAAAAAAACGGTTTGGGTTTATATAT